>PVIR01014309.1:0-40434 GCA_004026965.1 Petromus typicus | reverse complement strand
CACCAGCTAACACACAGCATGATACTTGGTGTTCATCGCTGGCGGAGCCGACTGGGACCCAGGTCTTCCGGCTTCTGGCTCAGACATTGCTGCTGCCTGCTCCAGTGTTATCCTGAATATGGAGCTGGGAACCTGAGCTTCTGGTAACAGAAAGACAACAAAAAGCAGTGTTTCCAGACCAGGCCATGAGAGTTCTCTGCCACTCCATGCAGTTAGCCCACCGTGCATTCTGGGCCTCTCCTGCTCCTGAAGTCCTCAGAATTTCTAAAGCAAGCACTCTCTTCCAAGGATGGCTAGCCTGAGGCCGACTTTGCATTCTTCAGGGGAGGTGAAAGGCTGAGAAGGATTCTTTGTCCTGCCTGTGTTCATCAGCACTCTGGGCCTTTGCTCCTGCTGTGCGTCCATGGGAGTGATCTTGCATGCCAAATCTTCTGATATTGACCATTTACAACTCTATAAGCTCAAGTCTTGATTTCACACTCTAGTTACTTACTTACTATCTGTAATGTGGCCACACAATGCCTTGGTTTCTACCTTCCTTGTGCTTAACAAAAGCAAACTTATACACAGGAAGTCTGCCAGGAGTCCTGGATCCAGAAGTTTATTGCTGATGGCCTACATGACCTGGCAGCATGGCTAACAAAGGTCAAGTTCAGGTGATCAAAGAGTTGCCCACAGATTTGTCTCCACGGTGCCTCCCCAAAGCATGGGACTTGCAGGGGAGGCTCTTCTTGCCTTCCTAGCACTCCAGGACCTGGCCTGCACCCCATCATCGTGCCTGGAAACACAGGCCTAAGTGAGGCTGCTACTCTACACTGTCTGCACAGGAACCAAATATGACCTTGCTCTGCAGTGAAAAACAAGTGAAAGTCATCTGCCAGGGTCACTTGGCCCCACAGCCTTGGGACAGAAGGGACTCTGCTGAAAGGGCAGCTCAAATCCCAGCATTAAAATAACCCAAATGGTGTTGTTTTCTGATCAAATTCCTTTCCCTGTCGGGTTTGTGATTTTCGAGCCCGAGAATGTCTCTCGAAGCTCAGGTTTCTGGGCTCTCACCCTGATCTGAAGCCTGGAATGTGAGCTCTGGCCACTGAGAGCTGATGTCACTATGTCATGGTCCCAAAATGGAGAGACATTATCTCATAGATGGTGGCAGCAGGCGGGCACCAGTGTGCTGCGGGGAGTACCCACACCCACACTACTGCCGGACAGCCGTGCGAAGCCCGAACTCCAATCTGGGCACTCGGGAAGTGGCATCTTGCACATCTTCACCTCCAGGAGGAGGGGCAGCTCATTTCTGGACAAGTCACACGGGTGTCACAAGACAGGAGCACCTGAGGGCCGTGGCAGGTGCAAGCACAGCTCCTCTCATGAAGACAGACATGCATGTGGCGCCACCGGGCCCCATCCTTCCTCAGGGGGCACCTGGGGACAGGGCCACGCTCACCCAGGGCAGGTGGGGCTGATGGCCTATGAGGTAACCACCGTTTTCAGCTTTTGGATGGAGAGAGGCTCCAGGGAGCTCATCAGCCTCTCCAAGGGTAACAGCACTGGTGTCCTAAGCATCCTGAGTTGGGGAGATCGTCTGGATGATGAGCAGCCCCCTCGAATCCCAACTTGGAAAGAGTCAGATGCCCCCTCCTCCTCATCAGCCTGCCGCCACCCCTGGCTTCCCATTGCTCAGCCATGAGAGGCTTTGGTTCCAGTCAGACCACTTGCCAACGAGTATGTGCCCATGGCTGCCTTCTCCTTCCTTGACCAAAGGGCCCTTTCCTTACCAAACTCTGCAGCTTGGTCAGTGCCTCTGAGTTCCCAAGCCACACTCTTCAGATCTCTTACAGAATGGGGTCTGCACTCGCAGGGCTGGGGAGGCGCCCAGGTCATGCGGGTGCCAGGCAGCGCTCCCGATGCTTGGCACACACCTCTTCCCACACTGGCACGGGCTCCTGCACAGGCTGGGGAGACAAGGCACAGGGCCCAGACTCAGCCATGCTTGCCTCCTGACTCAGGGGTGCCCCTGCACGGTGCCCACCACTGAACTCAGAATCACAGCCTAGGACCTCAGCCAGGGTACAGCCTCACCTCCCCCTCCCCTGGCTAAGCTCACCCCTTCACATTCCTCCCTCCGTAGCAGCTCCCCTCAGTGTCCATGGCTCACGCTCCACTCCGCTGTGTCTGCCTCATCCCCACAGAGGCCGCTCAGAGCACTAAGGAGCAGCGTCTTTCCCACAATTCCTACCCAACTGATCTTGTCTTTGGGGTTCTTACTGATGATTAGCCTGGTCGTATCTACCTTATACTATGTGGTATATGTTTTTTACATTGAAAAACAAACATATATTGATGGGTTACATGATGCTTTGATGTAAATATGCATTATAAACTCCTAAAGTTAGCTTTTTAACATCTGCGTCATCTCATGTAGTTGTCATTTCCTGTGGATGGTGAAAATACTTAAAACCTACTCTCTCAGCAGTTTTAACATAACAGTACATTGTTGTTACCTGTAGTTACCATGATGTATGTGAGATCTTTTGAATTTACTCATCTTACATGACAGTATCTGTGTTCTCTTGCCAGTATCTCCACAGTTCTCAAGCCTCTGCTCCACTAGATACATCTACAGTGTGTCTATGAGCCGTACTGTTTTTGATTCATTATATTAGTGTGACCACACAGCATTTGTCTCTCTGCACCTGGTTTATTTTGATTAGCACAGTGTTTCTCAGGTTATAGCATAATCTTTAAATTTGTGTTATATGTGGTCCCTATAGGAATGAACAAATGGCCCTGAAGGCCGGGTTCCTGCCAAGTCCCCAGCTCACCCCAGAACAGCGGGGCACCACAGACACCGCTCTGGTGAGTGAGTGAGTTGACACTTCTCTGCACACGGAGGGAAACTACATGTGCGTGTCATGCCATGGACCGCAATGTGGGAGGAACTTCCCCTCCAAAAACCAAAGCAGCATGCAGACCACAGGGTTCCTGGAAACCGAGTCTCCCTCAGGAATGAAGAGACGGAAATGTACATGTGAGAGGTCACTGCTGTTGACCTAGCACCAGACCCTCCTTAGAGCGTGGCCTGACGTTCTGATTCATCTGACTAGATCCTGAGTTATCGATTTTCTATTGCAATTATTTTTACTATAATCAAAAGTCAAATAAGAGAACAAGATATGTAACATAAGATTTGCTCCTTTGTAGGTCCAAATGCTTTGAGAGGCACTGCTGAAAGGAAGTATCTGCATGATATGGTTCCACCTCCTGTTAGTAGCTTAGCTCTGTGTCAAATGCTGGGACATTATTTCTTCATTTTTCCCACCCTTTGTGTTATGCAGGCCCCCTGTAGGACTGTCAGCATTTGCAATAAAGGGAAATACAATCAAATGCACAAAGCCTCCCAGCCCCTGCTCCGAGTTACAAGACCCGAGCGGATAGAGAGGACCCCACTCAGGCACCAGGAGCGTCTCAGCCATGCTGACGGCGGTGAGGGGCGGCTGTCGGAGTGTACCGGGACAGTCCCACCGGTCCCAAGCCCTCTCCTCCAGGATGCCCCAGGCAACTGCCTCACACTCTCCTAGGAAGATTTGTTTCACTCTCCATGTGAAAACCAATGGTTTAGCAGCAGTCATTTCTTGGCAGGACAGATTGGTATGAAACTTGTCCCAAAACAAAATAAGCCTTTCAGGGAAGTTTATTTCAAGTCGAGCTCACGTTCCCGAGACACCGAGATGCGTGCGTGGCCGACCCAGGAGCCAAAGCAGCTCCCCAGCCAGGGACAGCTAATGACTGCCAATGACACCGAGAAGCAGGGTTGGGGCGGAGCGGCTGCGTGAGGCAACTTCTGTACACGGAGGAGTGGGCCAGACCACAGGTCCACTCTGGAGATGGGCTTTGTTCACACCGGTCTGGGCCCTGGAGGTGGACAGTTAGGGTTGAATAACAGCCCTTGCCTTTCCTTCCACTCCTTTGCTCCCTCAGTCTCTCCTGTTACTCTCCACAACTGTGCCTCCTCCGTTCCTCCATTTGTCATCCAAAGCAACTTTTGAACATTTTGTCGCCTCACTACATCTCTGTCTTCCACCACCCGACCCTACTTGCCACACAACTCGATCTCCCGTCTCCGCTCCCCTGCACGGCCCACAGAATCACGCAGTCGTCGGAGTGGGAGGTCCTCAGAACCAGCATTTGTGACCCACCGACCGAGAGCAGTCATTTCTGCTCCTCATCTTCCAAATGTCCACAGGAGGGCGCCCAAGATCGTCCAAGTCAGGCCACGCGCTGTGGCCTCGAAGCCAGGAGATGGCGCTGTTGCTTTAGCCATGGAGAAGAGAGTGGAGCCACCCAGCCCGGTAACCGAGAGCGTCTCAGGTGGCGGCGACGCCTGGAGGAGGTTGCTACGCCTCTCCCAGTCAAGGTCGCTTCCTAAGGCCTAAAGGCGAGTCGTGGGCGACAGAGATCCACCCTGATTCAGTAGAATTCAAGCTGAAGCCGTCGCTCTCTTCCGCCCTACGGCGTCCTCCCCCTTACACGCGCGCATGGCATAAGCGAACCAGAGGGACTCACCCTTGGAGACGTGGAGAGCGCGGGAGGCCGCGTATGAAGCCACAGGGGAGCGGGGGTAGCCCGAAGCGCCCACCTTCCCGAGGGCCAGCAGAGGTGACCAGACGGCCTCCCTCCGGGTCCTAGGTGAACCCCTGAGAGAACACTTGGAAGGGGCCTGCAGAGCCGGCCGAGGGCAGCGGACGGCGCCGGCATGGGGAGGGGTCCAGGGCCAGGGTGGTAGGGGCTGTGAGCCCCCAATGGGTTTCATGGTGCAGGTGCCTTGGGCCTGAACAGATGGTGCTGCTGGCCCCTCGCACGCGCTCCTCCTGGGGTACACAGGCTGCAGCCATGTGGAGATGGCTGGTCGGTAAAGGAGAACCAGAGAGGACCCTCGAGCCAAACACCCCCCGCCCCCAGCTTTGACCATGACTAGGCCTCCTTCTGACCAAGACACAGCAAATGCGTTACGATCTTGACTTGGTAAGACCAAAACCTCAAGAACGTCTATTTCCTCGGTCAGATCAACGTGCATATTCCTTACACAACGTAAGAAATCCCTAGTCAATAGAAGCCCCTATGACCATTTAGTCATCAAAACCAAGGTCCGCACCATGTTTTATGGAGGGAGAGCTCAAGGCCCGGAGAGCTCAGGTGCGTCCTGGGCTCACTGACCCCGCCAGCGAGGGTAGACGCGGGTGCAGTCGGGCTGCCTCACCAGCACCCGCGCTCGTTCCCACGGAGCCTGCAGGGCCTGGTACAAGGACCTCTGTGACCACAGTCTACAGACAGGGGTCGCTGTTTGCAGAGAAGGACGGCCACCGAGCTTGCCGCGGAAACCCTGTCGGGGCAGGGTGAGGACCAGGGGGCTGTCAGACCGGTTGAGCAAATGGGGTTCAGGAGCTCTGAGATGTCACCCAAGGCCATGGTCCTCACGGTTCTGGAAGCTGCACGTGAAGAGCGAGGGGCCGAAGACTCTGTGTGGCAGCGCCGGTTCCCAAAGGGACTGATTCACAAGGCACTGCCGGGGCTCCGCGGGATCAGGGCGGAGGGAGCGTGGATTCGTGATCGATTTGCTGTACTGTCTGCTCTCAAGGCGGCAAATCAAACCCCGATACCCCAGTTTCTCTCTGCCATCGCCCTCTGCGTTCCTCAGGGAGTTCCAGGCGTCCGTCCCCAAGAGTTGTGGCCTTTGCTGGTCCCTCTTCTGGACTGCTTCTCTCTTATATCTGCACAGGGTCCACCTCTCAACTTCCTGTGACTTCCTCTGATAGAATAGCAACATTTCCCCACCGGTTCAGCCTGGGCCAGCTCGCGCAGCAGTTGTCTGGTTCATTGATTAACTCGTCATCAGCTTCCCACACATGGGACAGGGAGCTCGGAACTGTGCCCGGCATGAAAGCGCCCTGGTGCTCGTCACTGCCAGGATCCTGGGCCTACCTCGTTGACCAAAACTCCCAGTCTTCTTCCCATTAGAGTTCCTTGCCAACGTTCTTCCCTTCAGTTTCAACATCACGAGGCCGAGAGCCTTATGAGACTCTGTGGGCACTCCTGAGACAGGACTGGCTCCTCCGGGGCGCGTTAACCAGCAGCACATACGAACGCACTACTGATCTATCTTCAGGGCTTTCTGCACAGCGGATCTGAACCGAGGCGCCGCTGTCTGGATCGAGTGCTTCGCGAACGACAGTCCGCGCCAGGCCCTGGGCACTGCAGGGCGCAGCTGGCTTTTGCCTTCTGAGAAGAGCTGGGGAAAAACATAGCCAACCTGAATCTGGGGGATTGGGGTGGGACCTCCTGAGTTCGGTGTACGGAGCTGGATCTTGTATAAATAGGGCAGTAGTGTTAGAAGGCTTGGGGGGCTTACGAAGAACAAGGCTGTGACAGAGGCTGAGCATATGGCAGAAGCAATGGGCATTGTAGCCTAGCAATCGGGCAGGTGTGTAGTGTCCTGGGCATTGTTCTTGGGCCTGGTGAAGGCCACAGTATGTAGGACCTGGCTGAGACTGTCCTGGGCTCAGGAACTCCGGTGCCTGGGGGAAAATGGGGACCAGACCCATCTCTCATTCTCGCCATTCACACAGGAGTGGGCTGCGCAGGTCTAGGGTGGCTGGGAGGCGCCCTGTAGCGTGCTCTCCTTCAGGTTCTGCCACCTCCTACAGCAGGCTGTGCTAATTTACAAGTCGCTATAGGATATGCAAATACTTGCCCAGGGTCCTGTGAGCCTGGGCACCAGGAGCACATCCCAGATGTGCTTGCTGCTAGGCCCTGTAAACCTTTACCTTTCTACTCTCTTAAATCTCACTGAGTGAAAATAGGAAATAGGAAATGGCATTATGGTTCATACCTAGTGCCCGTCTTCCCTTGCAAAAACCTCCTGCGCTTAAAAGTGAGGCCCGTAAACAGCTATTGGATTGTGCGAACTCATAGCAGACTTGGGTTAGGAGGTGAGACCTGACTATGAGTTGCTCGCCAGGGGCGTGGCCTGGAATACTTCTCCCCCCAAGCTCCTCCCTTCTCGCTCTCTGCTTCCTATCCCCCATGCATAGCTTTTCGTCGGCCATGCCCCTCTGCTGTGTCATCCTTGCTTCTAGCCATTGGACTATGGACTAAAACCTTTTCAAACTCTGAGCTAAAATTAACGTCTTCCTTGCCTTGTGGGTGTCAGATGTTGCATCTCAGCAATGAAGGAAATGACTAAGACAAATGGGAATATTAGCTTCTTTATGGAAGAGAGATGATTACTAAGGGTGCTGTGGCTTTGAGCTCTTGGTTCCTGAGGAGCCTATAGAACACTGGAATGGTGGAGAAAGTATCATCTTGGGAAAGTGTGGTGTCAGGAAGGATCTATAACAAGCAGATAGTTCAGGCTCTTGCTTGCTGCAAAGGTAGAGCCCTGGGCCTTTGGCTGGCTCTTTGTCCCTGCACGCTCATCCATCTGGACGTGCACGACTGTAAAGCCAACTCCTTACTGAGGCTCTGCTCCGCTCTTCCTGACCCAACACCCCAGCCCCCGCCCCCATGGACCTCAGGCTGTCCCTCCTTTCTCCCACAGGGACGGTTATCGCTGCTGAGCTGACAGGTAACTGGGTGCCTGATACCAAGCAACAGTTTCTTGTCGGGAGCGCCATGGCCAGACCTCAGCTGTACCTACCAACTTCTGCATCATCTAACACTACACTTCTGTGTGTGTCCGGTCCTCACTTGCCTGAAGCTCGCCTTGCTCATGTGGTTGTTTGATGGATGAAGAGAATGCAAAATGCATCTGAAAACACCATGGACAGATCTGGCTTTGTAAATGTGAAGCTGGGGTTGGAATTAGGAGACCTCAGTTTCTGTGGTTATACATAACTTTTAAAAGAGGGGGGGATATAAGTGTATTTCCAGCGATGTTGAGATGCATTTAGTGGAAGGGATGGAAAACTAGATGCTGAAAAAAAAAGCCTCTGTAAATATTATACTCAATGAAATCTTTGTGGCCTAATGATTTTTGAAAATAGACTTCTGGACAGGATATAATTATATCTCCTTGCTGCACCAGACTAGCTAATATGGGTAAAACTGTTGGAGTGCTTCTGAGGACAGCAAAGTTGTGCCGTCATTGTCACTGCTGTTGAATAGTCAGATCTCTGGAGCTGCTGAATGAGCTTTCTAAAGCCTGGCTGGCCAGGTCCTGCATCTCTGCTTCCAGAACCCAGAACAGTTCTTGGGATCAGATGGGCCTCTCTTCTGCTTCCTCAGCGAATGCTGGCAAGCATCAGTGGAAAGGAAGAGACAGCCTGAGAGGGAAAAAGAAATCAGAAGAGGAACAGAGGCCAGAAAGAGAAGGCAGAGGTGAGGAGGCAAAGGTAATACCACATCCCAGTTCTTTACAGCTGCTGAGAACTTGTCAAAACATCTCATTTGTTTAGAGAAATGAATACAGTATAACTCGTTACAGAAAGAATTGGAAGTCCTCACTGTATGTAGTTCATAATAAGCAAATCTGTTGCTAGATCAGGATAAAAAGGCAAAAGGACCCTACTACATAAAACAGATTATTATAAAAATGACAAAGCCCAAACCATTCTCGTGCTCGGCATAGCTTTCTCTTGTAGGATGACTTCCTTTCCAGGTGGTCTCGTGACTGTTTTGGTTTAGCAGTGAAGGTCTTGCATTCCCTAAAAGCCCTGAGTCCTGGAGATCAGAACGGCTGCCCACCCTGCCCCTGCTTGAAATGCACTCCTCCTTTTCTCATCTTTCCCTTATTTCCTGGCAAAAGTTCTGCTTCAAATAGTGTCCTCTGAGAAGCTTTCCTGATCCCTTAGACAGAATACATCCCATCACTGTGTCCTATGGCTCCTTGTGTATAACTGAACAATTGTACTTAAGGGCTACATTGCACTGATTTTTTTTTTTCTACCATTAAAATGTGCTCCACTCTAACAGGATATTCATGTGGTTTAGATCTAGGATATTCCCCCAAATCCTCATGGGCTCAGAGACACTTTGGGAAGTGACTGGATCATGATGATCTCTACGGGCTAAGGGAGGCAAGACATGAGAATTTAAAGCGAAATGTCTTCAAAATTCAGAAGCAAGATATTTGTGGTAGCTCTGAGCAGAGAAGTGAGGCAGTGTGAGGGACTGCACACCAGCCTTGAGATTGGACACATTTGTACTGTATCAATAGTTCATTTAACTCATCCAAACTGTACCCTATAATCTCAGCAAAAAATGAAAGCACCTTGTAAGTCACGTTGATAAGAGTAAGTCTTTCCCCATATTGACCTCATGTCCTTGATTTTACAAGCAACCAAAAGGCTCAGCACTTTTCACACACAGCAGAGGGATGACCCCTGAGGGAGGTTGGAATGAACTCGTTGCTACTGTACCCGGGTAAGAGCATGCCTATATCCAGACTAACACCCTTGCATCGTTGGAGTTTCTCTAACTCTGTGAGTTTTTATCCACATAGTGAGCTCTAACTTTTCTTGATGAGAACATTATTGCTATTAGTCATTGTATTTTTTTGATCATTGTAAGTTGGATCTTATCACTGGCATATTGTGGCTTCTTATTTCTAAGAACAGATCTGACAGAGTCCTTCAAGTTATCTTGGGCTTAAAGCTACTTTCATTAATCAATGACAATGAAACATAAACAAATCCAACAAATATGGATTAAATTTAACATTATAAATGTATGTGTGTGCTTGGTTATTGTCATCATCACCGGTATTATTAGTCAGGGATGTGGTTTGAGATCTTCCATACATAACCTCCCAGCCTGGGAAGTTAATCTTACCTGCTCCACTTTTATAGTGTTAAGATTATGAAGCCACAGGGGTCAAAGCCATACAAGCATTCACCATGGATGAGAACTCTGGATCTTAGGACTAAACAGGAAATGAGCACACTTGGTCATGTGCAGTAAACACGTTGCCCTGCAGACTTACTCCTCCTATGTATTAGAAAACGTCGAGCTTCTTTCATGCCACGTTTTGGCCTTGGCATGTCTAGCATGTAGCTTGCCTACAATAGACTCTGTGTTTCTCCACACACTGGAGCTGGGCCCCTAATTATAGCCATCCGTTAAGCTGTCAGGAAGAATTCCCCAGCTCAATCACATCTTTATCAGACTCTGGCTGCCAGTGGGGTCAAGGTAGGCGTCAAGTCTGACCTGCCCAGAGCCCATTACGTGCTGGTCCCCAAGCTCAGTGGGGCCTTTGTGACTAGGCAGGCTAGACTGCCACCTGGCTGCCCCTGGCTAGGTCCCTTCTCCCCCCTTATTGCCCAGACAGGGAACAACCAAAAAGTGCTCTCCAGGGCGGGAATGAGGATGACATTCTTCAGGAAGCATTGCTTGGAGAGATTTTATGGCATTGCCAAAGTCCTTAAATGGAAATGGAGAATCTTCAGAATAGGAAGCAGGGTTCAGGCACGGGGGTCCCATTTTGGACCTGATTTTGGTAGTTGTAGCATCATAGAATTTTATCACAGTAGAACTTATTGATCATTGCCCAACCTTTTATCTTACAGATCAGTGCAAATTTAGCCAAGGGACTCAGGCTTTACCTTGATTGTTGAGTCTGATTTTCTCAAATTTCAGGTGAGTGATATTTTAGCGGACATGACACAAGGATGGAGGTACCAGGGACTAGGGATTTAGTTCAGTGGATCTGGCACCTCCCTCATAAGCACAGCGTTCCAAGTTTGATTGCCGGGACCAAGAAAAGAAAGAAAGAAAAAAAAAAGTGGAGGTAGCCCAGGTCATTCATGTGGCAGAATACTATTTTCAAGTTGCTTCATGCAAATTTGTCTCCAGATGAGATTATAGAATTTCTCCAGGAGGAATATTGCTTCTTCTGTCTTTTAAGAATTTGGTGAGAATTAATATATGATCTTTACGCATTTTTCCATGCCTGCATGTGGATGTGTGTTTTTGTATGTTTCTCCAAAGACAGATTACAAATGCTACATGCCAACTAACCACCCAGTTTGATTGTTAGTCATGTGACTCCATTAAAAGATGAGGCCAAGACTGCTGATATCCAGAGAAGTGAAATTACTGCCGCAAAACTGCACAGCTCATGTATAATTCACACCTCGATGCACTTCCTGCCCACTCAGTTCTCCTTCCAGGGTGCTGAGTCTCCTCCATGCTGTGCTGCACTGGGACACAAATGTTAAAGGATGCCAAAGAAAGAAGACAGAAGAACAGGTGAAGAGAATTATTATTAAAACAACCTATGGGGATCTGTTAGACTTTATGAAAGTAAACAGTTAATAGTTTCTCATACAACTTTTAGTAAACAAAAACTGAAAACAGGGCCAAGGATTTAGCTCAGTGGTTTTGGTGCCTGCCTTGCAAGCAGAAGGTCCAGAGTTTGATCAGTGAGAACCACCAGGACATGGTGACTCATGCCCACCAGCAGTCAGTACCAGGCATGGTGACTCACGCCTGTAATCCCAGCACTCAGGGGGCAGAGGCAGGAGGATTGCTGTTGAGTTCAAGGCTGAACTACAAAAGCAAGACCCTTTCTCAAAAAAAAAAAAAAAAAAAAAAAAAAACCCCAAGAAAAACAATTAAAAAAAAAGCTGGAAACAAGTCTATGCCAGAGAGAGAGAGAGAGAGAGAGAGAGGAGAGAAAAGATGGTCTTATTAAAGAATTTGCTCTGTACTTTACTTTTTTAATCATTGATACTCTTTAGAGATTTATCAATCTCAGCAGTAGCATCTATCGCTTTTTGAAGTTATGTTGGATGTACCGTGACTTATTTAACCTGTGTCCTTTGGAAGGGTGTGATAGACATGTTGATCCCAGACTTAAACTGGGAAAAATGCACTTCTAAGAACCTCGGGGAAGTTCTGTGACGCTCACTTGACATCAGATTAGTATGTAAGAATCACCAAGTCTTTCACCTTAGTGTTTGTAGATGACAAAATTAAACTCCAGAGAGGTTTGGGAGCCTCAAGTATTAGCAACACAACCAGAGCTTGAACCTGGTTTTCCGGTGACTCCTTCTGTCCGTCCATCCCCACCCTCGAGCCGAGTGAGTTCACCAAGCACACTTGAACTTGGTACTTGAAGCAGAGGCTGGAAGCTGCCACCAAACTCATCTCCAGGAAGTCACAGGTCACAATAAAAGAATGGATTCGTCAATTTCTACCACAGTTTACCTTTCACTAGCCCCAAAATCATGAGTTAAACTTCTCAGTTCAGTAGATAAACATGAGCACCACCTTGAATAAAGACGTAATTCAGCAAAACTTAATCCTCTCATAAAACGGAATATACACTGGCTCCCCAATGAACCCCAAAATTTATTAGATTTCTTCTGCAGATGATATGAGGTGGGTTGTTTTACTGACCAAACCCCATTGTGCCTTTAAAAATACATTACTATTGAAATCTTTACATTTTCATCCTGAAAATATACACAACAGTGAGAATTGTGTTTCTGGGAAAGCAGGAACTGGTGGTGGGGCCTGGGTGTTAGGAGTTTTGAACTGCTCACCTGGGGACAAGAGCAGATGAGAGGTAGAACATCTCTGGCCCACAGCTCCTCCTGAGCGTTGGTCCCGGCAATGCCACTTGAGGAAGTCACAGTGGAGGGCACAGAGATGACAGGGACTGTTAGGAGGAGGCTCTGGGAGCCTCGCAGGGGGAGACCTGGAGCTGACATCTGCCCCATGCTGCTTCCCAGCCCCAGGAGAAGAGGTGGGAACAGTGGGAATTGTTCTGTCCATGTCAACCCTGTGTGGGAAGATGTTTGAAAAGAGCAAAGTTTTGGGGTATCACTGGCCACCCATCATTCCTTGTGGAAACGAGGTCAAGTAGCACCACACTTGGGGCCACGTGTGGCACAAGGCAGTGAGATGGGGGCTGGGCTCTTGTGTGACCCCTCACCATGATGGGAGAGCAGTGCCCAGCACAGTTGACCACAGTGACACGGTGCCAGTGTCCTGGAGTCCTTCTGGATCTTCCTCTCCTCTTTCCAAGCCTTTCCTGTGGGAAAATCCCCCCCCCCAAATGAATGACAACCAGTTTTTATCTAAACTTTATAATTTCTTTATTTTTTCAGTGTTGGGATTTGAACCCAGAACTTTTGCCCTGATTTACATCCCTAGCCCTTTCTTAATGTTTTATTTTTAGTCAGGGTGTCACTACCTTCCCCAGGCTGAGTTTGAACTTGTCATTCTCTTGCCTCAACATCCTGCAATACTAGGATATTTCTACTTTCCTTTCAATTTGTTGTATCAATTTTAGTCACTCCTTTCCTCAAAGCGAGTTTAAGGTTATATTCTGTAATGCAAGTTTAAAAAGATAATTTTAGAAATGAAGACCAAATAATTAGAATCAAAGGCCAAATGCTCTGTATTTGACTATGTTAATGTTCAAGTTTTTGTTTTGTTTGTTTTTTGTGTTATACTGGGGTTGATCGTAGGACCTTCATATTGGACTACATTCTCAGCCCTTTTATTTTTTATTTTGAGACAAAAATCTTAGTCACTATGTTGGTGAAGCTGGGTTCAAACTTGTAGTCTTCTTGCCTCAGCCTCCTAAACTCCTGAGATTATAGTCATGTACCACCATGCTAGCCAACTGTTAGGTGTAAAGAAAAATTCATAGATGAGAAGTAAATTATCTGTTATTCTGTGGGAATACGTTCCTGTTATAAATGTTCTGACTGCTCCAAATTATTTCCCTACATATGGGAACAGAAATCTCTTCTTTAACAAAATGCTTAAGTCACACACAAAATTTGGGGACATAATTGTTCCCTCTTCACTAGACCTGTTCTCTTTGCTTCTGTAACCTTCCTATTAAATTGCAAATTTCCCATGCCTTTTCACTAAATAATGTGTTCAGGTTCAACACTGGTTACTTCCTCTCTTCCAATTTGTTCATTTCTGCTTTGACTGTCTATGAGGAAAACATAATATTCCATTTCTTTAATGTTTCATCTAATTTCTTAATCTAGTTTCCTTCAGTCAAAGTCATGACTTTCTGGTAATTGAACTTCAAGAAGAATATAAAATCTTCCCTCGATTTGTTTTTAATTCTAGAGTAGATATTAGCAAAGCTTTTTCTGTAAAGAGCCAGATAGTAAATATTTGAGGTTTTGTAGGCCATGTGGTCTCTGTTACAACTTCTCAACTCTATTCTGTACTATAAAAGGCATCACAGAAAAAACATAAATAGGTAGATGTGACTGTGTTCCAATAAAGCTTTATTTAAAGAAAACTGGCAATGGGCCATAATGTCTCAATGTAGCTCTATGATGGGGGAAGGGAAGGAAAATGGAGGAGGAGGTGGAGGAGGTTATTTATGAGCAACTACAACTAATCAGTTACTTTCTCTGTAAAATACTGTGCTGGGTATTCTTTGAGTACTATCTCATTAAATCTCTCAAATTTCATTATTACATTTTATAAGTGAGGAAATTCAGCTTTAAAGTTTAAATAGTTCCCGGTACTCAACAATAATAAACAGAGGAGCTAGAATCTCAGATCTGACACCAAAGCCCAGGCTTTGTATCACTAATCTGTACCACTGTTCAAAGATTTAGGCTCAGGCTCTGTTAGAAATGATTTTGAAACATGATTTAAAAGCTTAGTAAAATCACAGAATTGAAATTTAGTAGGAAAAGTGGACATAATTTAGATTCACTTAATCCTTGAAGACTTTGAGTTGAACTATGCAGTTGAATAAGCATTTATTATGTCACTCTATAAGCCCCGCACTACAGTAGTGATTTGAGAAACAGGAAAATAATAGAATATAAGTGCCTTAATCCAGACACACTTAGAGCCTTGGGAGAAGCCTTTTCTCCCCTTTCTTGTCACACACTCTGTCTTTCTTGGAGAGAGCAGAGACACAGCTGGCATTGCTTAAGGAAGGCGACCAAAATTCATTTCCAATTTTCCACAGCCACAAATGTCTTTGCATTTCCAACTTCCTATGATTAATGTTTTCACATAGTTTTCTGTTTTTGTTGTTGTTGTTCCTTTCATTCCAGTGATTTAAGCAGTTTTCAGGAACCTCAAGTGATCTTATAAAAGTTTTCTCCCAAGATATGAAGTCTGTCAACCTTACCCAGCTGTCTTAGCAGAGATGTTGACCACTGAACATCCTACCTGAGCAAGCATCTCCTGCTCTACCCAACGTTCACGGCTGCTTAAAAATACAACATTCCTCTGGACTCTTTTCACATAGACACAAGAGCTTTCTGTTTTCTACCAGGTGGGGTAGTAAAGGAGATGTTTGTGGTCACAAATGTCCATAAGCAGCACAGAATCACCTAAAGTAAAAGTGAAAGTTCCTTGTCTCATAAAGCTAACAACTCAATCATTTGTATCTCTAACAGTTCGAGAAAAAAATTTCTGCTGTCAGTGTAAAATTTCTTTGTTATGCTCTCTTTACCTCAAAAGAAATACCTTTTTAATATCCTTCCCCTCCACATGTATCCGCTTAATTACCATTAAGTCTCATTTGCACTAAGTCCAAATAGAAACCAGCCCGTGGCAGTGGATTTGGTGTTGCCTTTTTCCAAGGTCCAAAGTCTCACACAGCTGTTCATACTGAGCCATCTCCAGTTCTCAGCAGCTGCCCAACGTTTATGTTATGTTAGCGATGTTCTCTAGTTGCACAGCCCAGAGAGCTTGCTGTTCAGCCAAAAGATATCCCTGGGGAAGAGTCAGTGAGTGGCTGCATGTCACGTGCAGGGCTGCTGGGCACCTCCTTTGTGCAGCAGCTCCATGCTGAGGCTAATGCAAACCACTGCAGGTCTCCAGCAAACTCACAGCTTTGGGAAATCCCTTGATTTCTCAGCATACATAGAGTCACCCTGAAAACCCAGAGAATATGCTAAAGATTTTTTTCTGGAAGTCAAAAATTAGGTAAATAAGGGGATCCTTTTTATAACAAAAGTAGCATGAGTTTCACCTCCATATTACGATGGTGATGGAACTTTTATAACGGATGAAAATTGACAAGAAAAGGAAGCGAAGCAAAAGAGAAAGAAGGGCATTGTTTGGTAGAGCTCCTCACTCATGAAGATATCAAATGACTTTCATGCTGTGAATAACTTTGACGCTACCCAACATGTATTAACATTCCAAGTACCTCAGTGCAGCACTGTAACCAGGTCTTGCAGAAGAACCCTGACCAATGACAGAGGCTACCACAGCCTTATCTGTAGTATAAAACCTCACTGATAGACAATAATTCCCTATGCCCAGGGGCATGTACAGCTTAAAGAGCCAGGAACTAATTAGTCTCTTCCAGAGGAAATTTTTACAATTAATAGATCCTATGGCTTTCTGTATTTTCCACTGGGCTTGAAGGATTTCCTACACATCTCAAGAAGTCCAGCCGAGTCAAGCTCCCAATGTCCACAGCAGCAGCAGGAATGCAACATTCTCCTCTCAGTCTAATCTGCTGACTTTCCCTCATCCTTCATTTCTGCAACTTGGAATCAACTTCAAAAATAAAGTACCTGCCCAGTCCCTGTGCCACTCTCTACTTTCAGAGCAACTCAAGCTAAGACAATTAGTATTTTCACAAAACAATACAGGCATTGGAACCAACTATGGTAAAAATAACCTCTAGGCCCAGGATACAATTATACAAGAACAAATTTATTTGATATTTTGGGGGTAGTGGCTGATACTGGTAGAACTAGCCTTTCCAAGCCATTTGTTTATATAAGCTCATTCTTTACAACTTGCTGTTCCTGGGGAGCCACACAGATACTACGCACAGGAGAAATTCATCTGCTATAACGTATGAGAGAACATATAGCCTTTATCCTCCTGTCTGTCCTTCTGTTTGTATGTTAAGGATAACCAGCAGTCAGAGGGTGCTGAAGGAGTCATTAAAATGATAATAGAGGGTGACATCACTAAATGTCAGACTGGGAATCTTTCAAAAAGCATGATCCAACTATATGCTGCCTACCAGAAACTCTCATTAAATCCAAGCACACACAAGTTGAAAACAAAAGGATGGTTAAAGATTGCCATGCAAACAGTAAACAAAAGGGAGCTGAGCTATTATTAATACCAGACAAAATATATTTCAATTTAAAAATAGTGCAAGTGATAAAAGACATTATATAGTGCTAAAGAGTTAATCCACCTACTAAGAAGATATAAGAAATATAAACATATACAGTGGACTCTTGAGTTATGACTGGCCTGATATATGAATAACTTGAATTATAACCAGAATTTTGGTTTTAACTTACAACCAAAGTCTTGAATTATAACCCAGATACCAGCCGTTTGAGCTTCCAGATGGTCTCAGATTTAACCCTGAAAGAGTTCTGAAAGGAACACTGCAATATCTTTTCTCATGTGAGGTGAAGAGAAATCCTGGGCCAATGTCTCTCTAAAGAGATTGAAAAGTGCCTGTATTCTGGAGAATGAGATTCTGAAGGCTATGGGAAGAGACTGAGCCTTCAATTATCCAGTTTGAGTTACAACCAGACCTCAACAATGAACTGAATTAGTAGGTTAAGGGTCCACTATATGTGTCAGTGCTCCAAAATATACAAAACAAACATTGACTGACTTGAAAAACAGCTCTGTAATCTAGTAGATTTCTGTGCTATGTTTTAAACAATTGGTAAAAACAACCTAACAGAAGATCATAAAGGAAATAGAGTACCTGAACAATACTCCAGATTAACAGGATTTACAAGATGTATACAGAACATACCACTTAACAACAACAAAATAATCAACTTATCAAGTACACATGAAGCATTCTCCATTACAGAATATGTTACACCACAAAATGAAATATAAAAAGACCAAAATCATACAAGCTGTCTTTTATAATCACAGAGAAATAAAACTAGAAATCAGTAGCAGAAACTGCCCCCCATCCCACACACCAAGTATACAAATATGTGAATATTAAACAACATACTTTTAACTAATAGGTCACAGAGGAAATCATGGAGAAATTAGAAAATTCCTGAGAACAAATTCAAGCAAAAATACAGTGTGCCAGTACTTATGGGACACAGTGAAAGTGTTTCCAAGAGAAATGTATAGCTATAAGCATTTTATTATTATTATTATTATTATAAATTATCTTTACTGATACATTATGTATACACATGATAATCGCATTCAACATTGAGTTTGTACCAGAATATGACATGACTTGATTCTCATTTTTTTCCTATAGAAAGAACTACCTCAAATTAAGAACCAAATTTTGTACCTCAAATAATAAAGGGATGACAAATAATAAAGAAATGACAAGTAAGGGCTTCAAAGAGACCTTGCTTCTTCTGATGGCCTGACCTACTCTGGCTCCAATGATCCCCTCTTTGTTTCAAGCTTCCAGTTTCTAGCAGAATATTTTCACACAAATATCATGGTCTGCATGTCCAAACGGTACTCTTCACTATCACTGGGAAACTTGTTTAGCCTTCTGTGATTGAAACCTCAAGATGCAAAGACTTCTCCTCTCCCTTCTGTTTGCTTCTACCTCCTACTCCACAGCTAACAGGGTGGAAGCTTTCTCTGTACCATATGCATACGTCTCCTTTCTGTTGCTTATTCACTGCTCCTTTTGACCTTCAGAACTTCTTAGTGGATACTGAAGTAGCTTCCTACTTGCCTCCTGCTTCTTTTCTATGAGAGCACTGAGTGTGAAGAGCACAGATCACAGGGCCCAAGTGCAGACCAGAATCACAGTCCTATTGATTGCTGACTATTTGGGCTTGAACAGGTCACCTGGCCCATCTGCTCCCCATCTACTCCTCTGTAACACAGCCTGAAATTGTCCTCACCTTATGGAGTGAAAGACAACGAAATGAACTAATTCATGTGAGTGAATTATAATAGTTGCCTGAAGATGGAAAATAATAAAGCCTGGGCTGTCTTTTTTTTTTTTAATCATTGTTCTAAGAAAGTCATTCCATGATCAAAATTATTAGTTCCCATTCCATACAGAATAAAGCCTTAATTGCTTCAAATTAGAGCTTATGTTTCTGGCCCTAATTGTCACAAGCTCTTTCACAGCCCTCTGTGATGTGGCCACACTGGCTGTTTTAACGGTCATGCTGTCCACATTGTGTACTGTGCTCAGATGGTTGTTCTCTTGGTCTAGAAGCTTTCCCCTCTACTCTCTGGAAGCCCAAAGTTCAAACCAAATGTCCCCCTGCTTCTCAGCAAGCCTCACTGGATTATATAGACACTTTCCTCTCTCTGCCCTTACATTGTTCCTGTGTGTTAGCAATTATCACAATCTTCCTCATGCACTTAGCTGTTCACACTAATCCTATGTCTACAGCTGCACCAAGACCTTATAGCATCTATCAGCTTGTTATTCATATATTCAACATCTAATGAGTGTCAGATCTGCATGGACTTACTTTTCATCTTCGTAAGCTGATGCTCATAGCATACAACATTTAAGCCATGGAGCACTGTAGAAACTTCACATTTCCTCTTGTGGAACAAAACAAGCCTCAGACCTAAAGTCAGAAGGAGTCTTGCCTGCCACCCCAAACACATGCCTTGATAAGATATGGTCCCTTGTTTCTAAGGGAAAAAGAGACATTTACAAACAAGACTGCAAGGCGTCTTAAGACAATATATCACTCATAAAAACGGGAACACTGTAATGAGTTAAGTGTAAATGAATCACAAACACATGGCTCCAGTCTCCTTTAAAAGGCACAGTGGAGTTCTGAGCAAAGGGCACAACCCTTGGAGGAGATCACACTGGGATTTTTCCAAATCCTGGGCCATTAGCTCTGGCAAGGCCCAGAGCTGGTCTAGTATTGGATCTCCAAGGAAACCAGCAGGATGAGAGCCTTAACAAAGTGTAAGGGTCACTCTACCACAATCCTCAGACTCAGACCTGGATATCTTCTGGGCAGCATGCTGCCCAGAACACTATGCTCCCCACAAGCACCTTTTCTGAACATCTCATTCTGCCTGCAAGCTGGGACATCAAGTCCAGCCAATAATTCCTCCTTAGAAACTCAACTTCAACAACTCCAAATGGGTGTAGAGCTTGAATTGAAACCCTCAGTATTTCCCAAAGATTTCTTTCCTTTGGATGAAACCTTTGAGTGTGGACAATGGCAAGGCCAAGTTTTCTATCACCTGACCTGGACAGTTGGGCTCGCAATCACTGGCCTTGGAGGATCAAATAGTGACCACATTCCTCTTTGGAGCCATCAGAGGGGAAGTAAAAGTGCACATAATCTTTAAAATGTTCAACTAAACAGGAAAAGCTGTATGAGAAATAGAAAGACCCAGGTACATGAGTCTGACGGTTATATCATTCATGAAAATGAACAGCAGCTCTAGCACTTCAGGAGATAGGGCTGGTTAAAGGGAAGCCAGGACATGAGCAGGCACGTGCCCCTGGCCATCTTTCCAGTTGCCCCGTGCTCTTGGTCTTTTGTGAGGTCTGAGGTGCCACCTTGGGGTGAATGTTGGCACCGAGCTGCTTCTAAGCTCTGTGTGTTTACCAGGCCTCTCTGTCTCTTTAGCCACCCAGTGCTTTTCCAGATAAAGCCACAGGCTGGGCGGTAGTCTGATTTTTCTCTCTTACCATGGAGCTGCTATGGAAACAGGCCTTTCTCATCCACCACTGATTGAATCACGTTTCAGGGGTGGGGGAGGACTAAGAAAAATGAGCAAGTGGAACAATACTCTCCCAAATGCTGCCCTAAATTGAAATCATCTGTTCTAACAGTCCAGCCTCCCTCTCCCCAGCCACACCCAAGCAGCTGCTAAGGTGGGCGGGGCACCAGCCACCCTCAAGGGGTGGAACTGTTTCCTTGGTAAGGTGATATGCTGAGAAGAAATTCTCTCTGGGATGCCTTTCTTTTTAAACTATTTATTAATTATTATTTTACTTATGCAATTTATGGGCCACAGTAAACAATGGGTAATGACCAAGTCAGGGCATTTATTATTTCCATCTCTCTAAACATTTTTTAAAGTTTAGATTAACACGTAATAATTGTACATAGTTATGAAGTAAAATCCCACATTTTTCAGTTCCCCTGTACTCCTGTCATCAGCCTGCATGCTCAGCAGTGACCAAGGGAAGTCCTGGGCACTGGCCACACAGCTGGGTCTCTCAGGCATCCTCCATGCCCCTGGAAGTCCTCTCGTCACTCCCTTCCCAATAGCGACCTTCCTCCCCTTTCTGGGTGCTTGAAATCAGACACCTTACAGTGTGAGGCTGAGATTTTGATAGTCAAGGCAAATCCAGGTGAAGAAGGACTATAAACACCTCAACAGAAGGAGAACGAGGCAGGAAAGGCAAAGCAATGGCCAGGCAGGCGGCATGTGTCAGAGACAGGGTGGGCCGATAGGAACTGCCCTGTACTCGATGCCCAAGACCTCAGCCCCAGGAGCCCCCTCTCTGAAGCTGGAGCAGGAGGAGCTCTAGAGAGACCAAGAATCCCCCGACACCCATCACTGGTCAGACAAAACAGATCTGCTGAGTGCCACTGCGTGCCAGCCCGAGCTTTGGGCTCCAGGGACACTGTGTGAAGAACAGAAGTCCAGGGCCAGGGGCAGGGACACAGACATGCCTAGAGGAGTTCTGGAACGGCACGCAGCACTGGAACAGATAGTTGTACCATCATCCTTCGCCTGGCTCCCTTGGCAGGGCTTGGGGTCTCCAGGCTCCCCCTCCAGCACTGCCTGCAGAGAGGGCTCTCACTGTCCCAGAGATGGCTTCACACATAGCACTGAGCCCCCTAGACTGAAAGCCTCAGGCAATCTGGAATGTATGATCAAGCTGCTCACACCCCTCCTCAGCCATGCCTCAGTTTCCACATCTGGCATCACAATGCTGAGAGCAAGGAGGACAGTGCAGGGAAGATGGCTGTTGGGCAATGTTGCCTCTTCCATGGTGCCCCAAGGTCTTCCAGTCCATAGGAACCCACACATTTGGAGCTAGTGACCCGCTGCACGGTGTTCTCAGCCAATCTTTGGATGGATAGGTAAAAGAGTGACCAGGAAAGAGATCAGGGGAACAGTGGGCTCAGGGTACAAAGGAGAGGTCAGGATCTGGGGTGGGCTTTCTGCCCAGTTTAATTGTTTTCATCCTCAACATGATTCCTAACAGCTGGGCCGGTGATGGTCCAGCTCAGATTCCACAGCAGCGGAGAGAAGCCAAGGGACTTGGCAGAGGATCTGCGAGGCCAGAGCCTACACCACAAATGAGCTCAGTGCAAGGGTGGAGGGTGACAGGGGCTGGTTCATTGTTGTGCCTTTTGCTAGTGGGTGCTTTGGGCCCAAGCTGAGCACAGGCTTTTCTAGCAGGAAGTCCTTCCCTCCCTCCACTTGAAGCTGTGAACAGCTGATCTGTTACACTGTCTCTGATTTCTGGTGTCAGCTTTCTCAGGTGGCCAGGGCAGAGGGCCAGCAAAGTCAAGAGCTAAATGACACATTTCTGAGGAGATAAGCACCCAGCACTCTGGTCTGTGTCCTCAGGTGGCTGTCCTAACCCTGAAAAGCTGTGGGATGCACGCTGGCCTCTGGTCACAGGAAGGAGGAGCCCAATGCAGCAAGGGCCTGGCCGGTGACACCCATACTGCTCTGGAAAGGCTGTAGGTTTCAGGTTCTGATCTCACTGCCCACTTCCCTGCTCAACCTGTATGAAGAACATGACAGCCCCTGGTTTACTGCTTTGAGGTAAAAGGATTTTCAACATATGGACTGGTTTCTTCTCAGCTGTCTTGGTGACATGACTTAAACAGCATGTATAATCAGCAACAAATACAAAGTGAAGTGAAGCGTTAGAAAAAAATTTCAAAATAAGAGCACAGCAGCTCTACAATATAATCCCATGTGAGGGCCAGGGATTTAGCTCAGTGGTTCTAGTGCCTGCTTTGCAAGTGCAAGGGCCCAGGTTTGATCCCCAGTAACCACATAAAACAATGGCAAGCATAGTGAGTCACAGCCACCAGAAGTCAGTACCACATACCACAGTGCCAGGAGTGGTGGCTCATGGCTGTAATCCCAGCACTTGGGAAGCAGAGGCAGGAGGACTGCTGTTAGTTCTAGCCTTAACTGTGCTACATAGTGAGCTTAGGGCCAGTATGAACTACAAAGCAAGACTCTATGTAAAACTGTAAACTTAAAATAGTAACCAATGGGCAGGACAACAGGCTTATGCATGCATCTCATTTAATCCTTGCAACAATTAGAAGGTTGATATCATTTATCCCCATTGAACAGGAGCACACTGCTGCTCAGAGATAGTAGTTAACTTGTCCAAGTCACAGAGCTAAAAGGCAGAGCAGGGACTTGGTGCTTCTGACCACAGTGCTAGTCTACTGGACTGTGTGTAACACGCCCTGCTGGGTTTTATTTTGTTTTGTTTTTCTGATACTGAGAGTTGAACTTGAGGCCTTACACTTGCAAGGCAGGCACCAGGACCATACAATGGGGTCCCTGCCCTTGGAGACAACAGCATCTCCGAGCCAAGAGTTCTCAAATCTCCCACCAGGCTGAATTTGATAACACCTGCATGTACCTTGAGGTCTCTGAACTTCGAGCTGCAGCAGCTGAGGAAGCTCTGGCTGCCAGGCAGTACTGAGTTATGCTCCTGAACCCCCTGCTGCATCTGGCCCTTCTTGTGCCCAGTGGCTGGCATGCACCCCAAGACACAGTGCCTTCTCCTTTCCTGGCACATGAAATTATACTTTGTAGGCCTTAACCTATTCTTCCAGATAGGCCAGCTGAGCTCTTCTTCCCCAGACTGTTGTCTGCAGCAACAGGAAGGGTCAAGCAGCCCTTCGCCAAAGCTTCATGACAAAGACTTTGTGTGGAGGCCAGAAGCCACAGCTGATCCTGGCTAACTCCCTGGACTCCAGGGCCCAGCTGAATGTGGACCAGGTCAAATAGCAGAGCTCAGAACGTGCTGCACCACTGGAGCCCAGCTGGCCCAGCAACAAGCAGCAAGATTACTCTTGGCCTCCACCACTCACTTGCAAATAGGTCCCTCGACATTTTAGAGACTTGCATCACCTGTGGGTTTGGGGAATGCCACTTGGCATTTGGTCTAGAATATGATCACTCTGGGGCCCCAGGGGCACTGATAGATTGTGATAAATGAACAAAAGTCTCTCATGGTGGCACCAAGAGTTTGAGTATCAAGGTTCTGATCATGTTGAGCAAGCAGGGTTTTAGAAGGGGCCTCAATGCCAGGTTAGAGAGACACACAAAGAAGACCCCTGTGGGATAGTCCTTCAGGAGCATGTTTTGAGCTTGCCAGCAGGTAGACATCATCTCAACACCTAATCTCCTTCCTTGGAGGGCCACTAATATGGTTCCATTTTGGAGACAGGAATTGGGGAGGATGATCAGCTGTTCCTATTGTTTTTTGGTATAGAGTTTTCAAAACAGGTCTATGTCTCTAGGTAGCTGTCTTTTGCCAAGGCGGGTGCCTATGTCAGAGTTATGGGACAAGCCCCTTCTGAGCAGCCTGTAATAACACTTCAGCTCAGAAGCACAGAGATAAGGCTGCTTAGAAAAATATTTAGCTGTTTTAGGAACATTCAGTGTGGTGTGCAAAGGGGCTGGTAGTCACACTCTCTTGTCTGTAAGGGTTTTAAGTCTACCCTGGCCTGTAGCAATGCAAGGCTGAGCTGGCACAAGCCCCTAGGTCACCCAGAGTGGCAATCATGTTCCACTCAGATTTGCAGTAGAAAGCAGTGGCATCTGGTTTCTTCCGCCTCCCCTTTCCTTGCAGTACCTCCATCTCTGCTCAGAAAAGGGTGACAGCAAGTTCCAGGAGGTAGCAGCCATGTGTAGCCAGCCAGGCAAAGCTGGCCTGCTCCCAGCACCTGGCCTGGAGATGCAGCCTCAAGGTACGTGCACATGTGCACCTAAACCACAGCTGGCTAGAGCTGGCAGTGTTTCCCACCTCACCAGCTCCCCCAGCCGTCAGAGATCAGGTGCATGGGCCATGGTAACCCAAGACAGATGCACCCCCTGGGCACTCTGAGGCTGTGGTCCAGAGTGGCCACAAACAAGCTCTGCTGACTTCCAGTACACAAGGCAGGAAGCCAGAGTGCCAGAGACTCAGGCTCACTGCTGATAGAATCACTATGGAGGCACAGCTGGGCTCCTCAGACAGACCCGAGAGGGCAGCCCTAAGTGACCAGGAAATGTGTGCTTCTCCCCTGACTCACACACCTTCCCCACATGCAGAGCTACTATGCTCATTGTAATGCACCCACTGGCATTTATTTCCTGCCTCTATAAACTGAGAGAGAAAGACACAGAATTAATTAAGGTCTCAGAGCGATAATGCTGCAAGAATGAGCAATAGTGCAGAGACCAGAAGGCTGTGTGCTTCCCAGGATCTCTGAAGCACAAGCAATTTGCCCAAAACCCAGAGCTTCTAGAGTAAAACCTGCCTTGTCTTGCCTTTTATTTTTTTTTTTTTTTTGCTGCTTTATAGAGGCAGCAAAAAAAAAAAGGGGGGGGGGATGGACTTTGGAACCCCCCCCCACACTCTATTAAAGAGGATAGGCAAAAAGAGTCCCCAAGCTAAAAATAAGTGGCTGTGGATTTAAAAATAAAGTTGTTCCATGTTTCAAAGAATTGCAGAATAATAAAATTAGAAAGGACACTGGAAATCAAATAGGCACAGCCTCCCTCCTTCAGCCCCACATGCAGGCCAGGGCAGCGCTGTAGTGCAGTGATGTTTTAGATCATTTTTCTCCACATCAACCCAAGTTTATTTTCCTACACTTGCCAGCCAGCATCGAGTGTGTCCCCGCCTGGCCCCACAACTCCTCCAGGCCTTTGAAGATGTCTATGCCTGGCCTGCCCACCGCATGCCTGCTCCTCCTCAGGACAGATTTGTTGGTTTGTCAAACAACCTAACTTCATGAGCAGGTGGCTGCCTAGATCTTTTCCATTTAAGGGCAGGTGCTGGCAGGACTACAGCGGTGCGGTTCTGCTTTCCCCGCTAGGCCCTGCTGGCCTTCCTCTGTGGCCGAGGCCCTTGTGTGGAAGGATAAGCGCCTCTCCAGCGGGCCTCCCTGGACCTCCCCTTGTATCAGCCTGTGCATGGAACTGGATTCTAGGAGTAGAATGACTCCCTGCTTCCCCGCGAGCCGAGCGCTGCGGCCTCACTGGAAGCTGGAAGAAGAGAGATGGGTCAGGCTCTGGCTCGGCTATGCAGCCTTGAGCCAGTGGGTGGCACGTGCGTAAGTCGTGATGAAGGAAGGAAAGAAGGAAAGCAGGCCGCCATCTGGAGGTGGATAGTATTAGAGGTCGGAAAACTCTTCTCCAAACCTACCAATCCCCGCTCACATTGCAGAGCCCTTCAGATCGAGCACAGCAGATCCCACAGTGAAATTCTGCCTGCCTCAGTGCTCCCCAGGCCACCTCCATCCTTCATCCCCGCGTTAAATGACTTCTGGCTCCTCCCGGCGCACACACATCGCACCCACGCTGCCTTCTTGCCATTTCCTCTTCCGTTTTCCCCACTTCTCCCCAGGCACCAACCCCAAGCTTCATCCAGAAAAGTCCCAGAGCATGTCATGGGACACACATTCCACAGAAAACCAGATAATAAGAAGAAGACCCAGTGGGAGCTTTTGCTTTCAGGGCACTAACTGATAACCTTTGGCCCTGAGCCGACTTGGGAAGGGCCAGCTCAGGCCGTCCCAGCTGCCCGGACCGGAATCCCTGGCGTGGAGCGGTGGGCGGGGGCTGCACGGCTGAGTCCCTCCTGACGGTGATCTCCAGGAATGAGGCCTGGCTCCAGGCCTCCCCCCACCCCCCGCGGCCACATGCTGCGCAGCAGACGACACAGTGGATCTACAAGTGGGCAGTTTCATTTTATATTTTTCCCCTCTAGAGAAAGAAGAAACGGGAACTCTGGCAGCCAGTGCTACATACAATTCGACAAGCCTCAGGACCCAGTTTATCTCGCACAAAGTAAATCCTTTCTCCACCCCTACCTCTGGAGATAAACGATAATAAAATGTTAACAACTGGCTCCGCTATTCTGACTGACAGTGGAGGACTTTCTTTAAATAATCTCTACCCTCTGTTGCTGCCAAAGACATACAAAATACAACCATGAGTGATTTTTCTATCTAGAGCCCAGTCGAGTCTGACTTGCCTGGGAAAGCCCTAAGTGACTGGGAAATATGTGCTTCTCCCCTGACTCAACCATCTCGGGCTCTTGTGGGACAGAGATACTGGAGCTGGCTAAAGGACCAGGAGATACTGTGCCCACCCCAGGCCTGGCAGGGACTTGCGCAGTGGGTCTGGGGCTCAGGCGCACTGCTGAGGGGTGTCTGACCACACAGCAAGGTGGGCTGAAGGACAGGGGTGGCTGCTCCCCACTTCTTCGAGTAGATTGGCTACTCTGTTGAGCTCTTATGGAAAGAAGTGTTGAGCTGTTACAGAAAAAAGTGTGGCAGAGGTGAGAGAGAGAGAGGGCTAACTGCGGCCAACTGAGGCTCAGCCCTCAGCTTGGAAGTGGGCCTGTCAGAAGCGTTGCCTTGAAGGGGAGACAGGGGCCCTGGCCCTCCTCCTGCTCGTTTTTTGCTTCCCAGACAATGCGGGGCAGAGAAGCCTCCTCTGCCACTCGCTCTCACCAAAATGTAAACCCACAGCAAAAGGCCGAGCAGCCAAGGACTGAAGCCTCTGGCACCATGAGGAAGAATGACTTTTCCTTCCAGTCGGTCATCTCAGGCATTTCATCACCGTGGCGGGAAGCTGACTAATACACCTATGGGACATGACTAAACTCAGACATGGACTAAAAGGCAGGAGGAAAAGGAGCCCGATGGAGAGTGGGAAAAGGCAAGAAGAGAAGAAAGCTGATGAAAAAGAAGGAAGGGGAAAAAATAAGGAAGAGAGGGTGCACTAAGCAGCAAGGGGACCTGTGAAACGGAATGGACGTCCCAGTGTGTAATGAGCACAGAACCAGAATCGAGGGAGGAAGAAAGGGGCTGACAGCTGGGGAGACAGGTGAATCTTTCAAAAGGACACTTAAAAATCAGCAGCTCTGCTCAGCCGGTGAAACTCAGACACTCCTGGATGTAATTCTCCAAATCAGGGAACTTTGTGTCATCACGTTCCCCTCTTTGGGGTTGCTTGAGAGCTTAAAATGTGATTGACAGCTTTGTTTGGTGACTCATTCTCATCAAGTGGTTGGAACTTTCCATCCACCTCTGCTTCCTTGAGAAGCTCCCATGAGCCACACCCCCGAGGGCTCCCCACTTTAGGCCACCAGAAGAGGCGGGCTCACTTCGAGAGGAAAGAGGACACATGCTCTTAGAAATCTTGCGGGTTAAGTTCCTCTGAACATATCTTGTCTTGGGAAGTGAACAAGGTATGTCACCTGGAACAGAAAAGCCAGCTCAGGGAGAAGAGGCAGGGGTCTAGGAAGAAGGTCTCCCATATATATGGTAACCAGAAATCCCAGTTAGCTACATCACATTTCTGCACCTATCTTATTAGTCTATTAGCCAAAATCTACTGTTTTTACTTGACAACATGAAAACATAGTATTGATGTCTACAGTGTAGGGAGAAGTAAGTCATTCTCTCAGTCCTGCCCTCCTGCTAGGGTCCCCTTTCCAGGATTCCCTGGAAATGCTCACACCAGTTCTTTGTGTCTAATGGCAGTTGTGGTTCTCCAAGAGATAGGGCTGGAAATGAAGCATAAGCTAAGAGGGGAGGGGCAAACAGGGATTTGCATGTAGACAAGAGAGTCACATGTGCAAAGGTCCTGTGGTCACTGCAAGCACAGCGCTTTTGGTGACATGTGTTGCTTTTGTGAATTCTAGCATGGGTCCCAGCCAGGGATGGTGAGACAGAGATCCTGGAGAAGGTTTCTAGAACTTTTCTAATTCTATTCAGGCTTCAGTGTATTTTACTGCCAGGGGTCACAGGGCATGGTAAAGGCTGGGAAGGGGGGAGGGTCCATTGGTCTAACCTAGGGTCTTGTCCAATAAGTGAATTTTGTGAGCAAGGTGTTTACATGGCATGAGCTATGGGGGAGGTGAGGCCATGGGTGAGAGACAAAAGGGGCAGAGGTGTCAAGAAGGCCAATGACAAGGTTCAATGCATGGGAGCGAGTGTACTCAAGCCCCTAAGGGTCTCTAAGTCTGGAGGGAGCCGAAATTTCAACCTTCAGGCTCAGGAGACAGGCATATGGTTCACTTGCCCTAGCCAGACTTGAACCTCTCCCTTACACATGGCAAACAGGTAGGGCAGCCCTATTGTGGAGGATAAGGTATGTGGTGGGAAGAGAAGAGGCAGGAATGGAACACAAAGCTGGGCAAAAGATAGAGTGTAGCCTCTTGAGCCATGTTAGGTATAGTGTCCAGCCACAGAACTGATTAAAGTCTCCACAGCTGGGTGTGTAGGTGTGGTCAGTCCATTTCACATTTTGAAGAAGCAATTGCTGTTGATTCTGTGTAAAGAAGAGAAGGTACCGGAAACATTATGGACTTACCAGAAGATTAATGGTGTTCTGCCCACACCTGCTCAGCACCCCCTGTGAGTTGGCCATGCTCAGGGCAGGCATTTCCGTGTGAGCTTTGCCTCTCCTCACACCAACAGGTCCAACCTCCAGGGCCTATCACCTCCTTCAGTCACCTCAGGGCAGGGCAGCTTTGAGCCTCTGTCCAGGTCAGTTTGGATGTGCAGGCGGAAGAGTTGTGTTTCCAGAGCAACCTAAGCCCTGGAGAAAGGGAGTCCAGGCGATGCACAGCACCAGCATGTCCTTGACCCTCTAGCAGCCCCAGGCAGGTCCCAACTGTCCAGAGGGGTGTCCTCAACTGAAAAGGGGCCTTTTTTCTCCTGCTCTGTCTCCCCCTCACTTCTGACCTCTGGGCTTACTCCTCAGCAAGCAACCAGCACAGAAGTCCTTGTTTTCTACCTGTGTCCCAAGTTGAGAAAAGGCAAATGGGGTGATTTAGGTAAGAAATGACCTGATCTTGACAAAAGCAGTAGCCATAACAGCAGGCAGATTGGAAAGATATTAGAAGGCTGAATCAAGAGTCTGTTGCAGCCCTGTTCTCCAGCACCAGCCTCCTTCTTACTCCCTCTAATATTCAGGGCAGGTTCATAACTCGCGAGGAGCCCGTGGTAGAGGTGGTGATGGGCTGCAATCTTGTTTTACAGTTCCGAGTGGCCACCATATATGGATATGGAACTCAATGGCAGTCACACAACTGAGCTCCTACAAGAGATGCTGGTATTTCTGGGCAGTCTAAATTTAGCTGAATTTATAATGAGGTCTTTGGCAGATGTCTCCAACATAGGTGTCCTTCAGGCAAGAGCACATAACCAGGACCCCTGCAGGGTAGGTGGAGTCTTTGAAATAATCAAAAGGAAGTGAAGGAGTGTGAGGACTGTCTGCCATTGAGCATGCACACTGCGGCGCACATCAGTCTGGATCAGCAGATAATGTCATCTCCCTCTGACAGATGGCTTACAAGGCATCAGACTCTTCCCAAGGCTACTCAAGCTGTGACAGGGCTGGAATTCACAGCTTAGACCAAATGGCTCCAAAGCCCATGCTTTTTCCAATTATCTCCCTCATAAACTTCCCTCCACTCTGAAGTGGGAGAAGGACCCCCTGGGAGGATCCAGCCATCTCTTCTTATGCTGTATTATCAGATTGGTCGGTTACAGGTGAGATGTTGTATTCGGTAATGAAGCATAGGGTCACATTCAGTGAGACTGCAGAACAGAGAGGACTATGAGTGAGGCCTCCATCTGCAGCAGCTGGAGCAGAGCTGGGTACCTCTTGTTTATTTGAACTTACATCAACTCATACGACCCTTATTACAATTTCATGATATAGGCTGCACAGTCATGGCCTCTGTCATAGGTGAGGAAGCTGAGGCCAAACAAAATGGCTGTATGATTTTTCCAGAAATTCCAAAATCTGTCTTCTAAGGCACTGTTCCACATTGCTTCCTAATCACCAGTGCCCTCCACAGAAGCTGGAGGCCATGGGTCCTCTGAGGGTTCAATGGATGCCTCAGAAGTAGATTGGGAGAAATGCAAAAATGAGTGAATCTATCTCTCAACTAATTTATTCTCCCATGGATACTGAATATTTCCACAAAGGACTTTAAGAACATGTTGATAGTGACAGATGCTTAATGAAAGGTTCCAATAATACTATGGGGCCTCATAGAAGGAAAGAGATTTCAACATGGAAGAAGGGGAAGGGGTGGCATTTTATTGATTTGTTTTGGTATGTTATAGAACAATTTAAACTTACTGGCTTAAAAATATCACTTTCCATTGCCCCTGGGGTTGGCTAAACAGGGCTGAATGATGTTGGATGGCCTCCCCCTCATATCCTAGGGGCCGAGATGGATGCAAATGACCTCTTATTCGGTAGAACATAGTCTGTTCTGAACCACATAGTAGAAGATTCCTACAAAAGGTGGGGGTAGGGAGGAAGGGAGAGAGACAGAGACACAGAGACACACACACACTCAGAAAGATCTGTGTCACATTTGCCAGAGTTCATTGGCCAGAACAAACCACATAATCAAATCCAAGGTTTAAGGGATGGAGAAATAGATTCGGCCTTTTGATGGGAGGAGTGGCAATTTCAGATGCAAAGAGGCCTTGGAGGGATTAGAAGGATGCAAAGGCTTTATTTTTCAATCAGTCAGGATCAGAGAAAACTTGGCAGGAAGGATATACCTTGAAAAAGAGTCATGTGAGAGCACTGACAGATTCTAATAAGGTAGAAAAGTCTGCTGAGATAGGGGAGCCCGGGAGTCTCCAGGCCCCTCGTCAGCTTCTTCTGGAACAGAGTTGAAGATGTGCCTTGCTACTGACTTGTGAAAGGTGTGAAGTGACATCTTAAAGTTCCTGGAAGACTCTTGTCTTTGTTCAGATCTACCCCCACCAAGTCTCAGGTGTTGGGGATGGATTTGGAAAGGTGGCTGAATCATGAGAACCCCAATTTCATTAGAGGCTTTACCTTCTTATGAGATCATAATTTGGTTCTTAGCAGGTGATGAAAACCTAGGATGTGGAGCCTAGTAGAAGAGGATGGGCCATGGGAGCACGTCCTGGGGACGATGTCTTGTCCCAGGCCCCTTCCTCTCTGGTCTTTCCGTTTCTCTCTACTTCTGGCCTCCATGAGGCAAGCAGCATTCCTCCACCATCCCTTTTCCAGCAAGATATTTCTACCTCACCACCCGCCTGAGAGCAGTGAAATGAGCTGACTGTGGACTGAAACTTTTGAAACCGAAAAGGACAATACCTCATCTCTCCTTAAATTGTTTTCCTCAGGCATTTGTCACAGTGACACAAAGCTGAGTGGCACAGCCTCCAGTCCACAGTCCTCAGATGCTAACCTCTCTGGGCATGGGCACAGACTACATGGATGCCTTTCTGTGGTATGTGGCTGCCCCTGAAGGACATGCTCTAGTTTCCACGGTGCCCCACCAACAACTAGACAGAGTGATGTCATAGCAACCTACAGTAGCCAACCTACATACTGTGGCCAGTCCTGAGAAGATGATTTGGGACAGTGGATGGGGATGTAAAAATAGGAAGACTGAGGTATGAGCCTCAAAGGTCAACGTGAAGGACACACTGAGTTCAGACTTGGCCAGGGCCTCTAAAGCCATATTCAATCTGGCTGGCTGGGAGCTGAGAGCGGGGACATCATCTGACAGAGAGGAGAGAAAGAGCAAATGAAGACAGAGAAACAGAGCCAGGTCCCAGGGGGACCCTCAGGTCCTGAACACTTTCCCATCCTCCTGGGCATCTGTAAATAGTGCTCTTTCCCCTGGGGTTTTGGATGGTTCTGTCCCTGCCTCAGGTGTTAGGGAAGCCTCTGTAACCTCGATCAGCTAATGGGTGACTTTCTCTCTTTCATTCTTTTTTTTTTGAGATAGGGTCTCGCTTTATAGTTCAGGCTGGCCCCGAGCTCACTATGTAGCCTAGTCAAGCCTAGAACTCATAGCAATCCTCCTGCCTCTGTTTCCCAAGGGCTGGAATTACAGGCATTAGCCACCTGGTGTGTAATATTGAATACTGGTGGGCATAAGTCCCCATGCCTGGCATTGTTGTATGTGGTTACCAGGGATTGAGCCTGGGCCCTTGTGCTTGCAAGGCAGATGCTGGAACCACTGAGCTAAATCTCTGGCCCTCCTCTTCATTCTTGCCTAGAACATTGGTTGGAACAAAATCTTTAAGAGAAAGGTTGGTCAGAGATGAAAAGATATTTTGTCCAGGTAGCAAAGTGGAATAGAACCCCATGTGGGATGGGTCTTTATGAGAGAGGGGTTACTGTTGTTTTCATTTATCATATTACTTATTACAATGTGGATGGAACCTGGAGCCTTGCACATGTCAGGCAAATGCTCTGTCATTGAATCACACCCCTAGCTTGGGAGCTTATTGTTAAAATGAGCTATTTTTTCTCCACTTCTCTTAGTAATTAGACACATCATCGTGTGACAATGGAAGCTGTCATGTTTTCAAACAAATCCTGCACTTTACTGAAGTCTTGAGCCCTTAAAATCTTAGTTTAAAGTCTATTTATTTTTTCAGTTACCATTTCTTTCAAATACTGTATCAATTCTCACTTGGTTTAAAGAAACCCAGAGCCATTCTCCTCCCTGGTGCTCCCTCTGGGAGCATTTACCCAGCGTGTCTCAGCCATGCACAGAAAAATATATTTTCCTGGAAACCAGAAGTTACACAATAGTCCTAGCCCTCCTGAACCCCATGGAGTGAAAAAAATCCTCATTATAATTAAAATCCAATTATTCTGCTTTTATGTCACCTCTTCTGCTATAAATAAGGGCCAGTCCAGCCACCAGAGCCCAGAATGACACAGATACAATGTGATGTGTCAGACACTCATGTTTCCCTTTTATGAGATCAACTTTTATAACTCTGCAGTCAACCCAGCGACAGACTGTAAAACTGAGTTTATTGGAAACAGACCATCCACCTTGAACATCACTTGTCGAAGGCTGACCCAGCCTCTCTCAGACACAAGAGCATTCTCAGAGAGAAGCCAACTGAGTGGCAGCCTGAGTTTCACCTGACCATGTGCTACTGCCCTGGGTCACCCCAGACACCCTCTGTGAGAAACCCCAATGCTGGGCCCTGTCACAATCTGTGTCATATTTATGGGTTTTATACCATGGCTTGACTGCTTTATAAAGCTATGCCGGCAGAATTCAGACTCTATGAATGCAGCCAAATATTACCCTCAGAAACATTTTCTAGTCTATTTGTGATCACAGAAATGTCTCCTCTTTTGTGGTCCCAGAAGGCATGGCAGTGCATGGGGCCAGCTCCAGCTTCAAAGGACTTGCTCAAAGCAGATGCCTCCTTGGATCTGAGGCGCAGTGGGAGGAGACCCGCTAGCTTGTTTTCATGCATATCCCATTCTGTCCCTCTCTGTCCCACCTTTGCTGTGTACTCAAAGCTGGCTCTCCTGGGGTACACAGGTCTCCTTAGGTACAAGTCACCTTGAGACCAGTTCTCAGAAAGGCCTCGAGGACCATCCTCGACACAGTTGATGTATGCTCTCCAGGGTGCGCCCTGCTGTGTGCACAACTCCCTTTCCTCTAAATCTGGGTGTTCAGCTGCAGATGAGAAACAATTCCGTGCAGTTTCATGATGCAGGCCCTGCTAGAAAACATGTCACCATGGCAACCCAAGGTGACCTCACCCAACAGCATTCAGATGTTACTGACCACAGAAGCACATATTTTTCTTGCAAATGCAGGGCAAGGTTCCATTATGTATAGAGCCAAGAGGGAGTTTTTTCTGTTTTGTTTAATGTTCTACCCTGTCCTTGGAGGAATTGTTACAAGTTTGGGGAACATTTTGCGTACAGACAATGTCCCCACCCCAATCTTCCCTGTGCTTCTGCCTCAACACACAGAGTTTCTTTGCTACATGAATAAGAGGGATTCTTCTGGAGAAGCAGTGTCATTATTCATTTCTGTTGTAGCCGCTGCCTATTGCCAAAGAGTTGTTTCAATGTTTTGAAGCCAGAATTCATATTTTCTCAGCCTCAGCAGGATCTGGCCCACTCAGCACTTAATTAGGGGTGATCATGGGAAATCCAGGTGCTTGGGATGGGAGTGGGACTGATTGCTGCCATAGTGACCTTCCACCCTCCCGTCCAGACTGGAATCCGTAACTGAGGGCTGGCTGGCCTTCGGTGAGCTGTTCCCCACTCCCAATCGCCAGCTGGGGATTAGCATCCCTGGACATGACGTCATGCCTCTCTGTAACTCCCTACGGGGCTCACTTCGTTGTTAGGAAGCATTAGAGAAAAAAGATCGCTTTCTGCAACTGCAGAAGGGAGCTCTGAAAGTTAGATTTTTTTTTTTTCCTTTAGAGACAAGTGGCTTCTCCAAATTTCCTCAGACCTAAGGCAACTGTGTTGCCCCTTCCGACCTCTCTGCAGTTTAGATGAGTGGGCAGAGTATGCAGGAGCATACTCTGGGCAGCCAGTTTCGTATCCACAGGAAGCAAGAGGTCTGGATGCAGAATGGATAGACACACTTGAACTCATTGTATCCTCTGCACTATTTCTCGCTATACAAACACGCCTGTGCCCTGGTGGGGTGGCAAATTGGGTCAAACAAGTTGTCTCCTCTGCCTCCTTGGCACTAATTTTTTTACCAAAACAAATGGCTCTCTGTGTTCTGGGCAGCAGCCAACAAATGAAGCTGGCCATGTGGATCTAAGTGAGCAGGATCAATTCCTCCACAGCAGTGGTCTTCTCACACGAGGAAGGAGGGTACTCTGAGCAATCCTTGGAAACAGTCTTGTTCATAAACAATAAGATGGACAGGTCAGTGGTGTCTCCAGTGTAGGGCTCAGAGACATTGTCCCGTCCAGCCCCTCTGTGCCCACTCAAACAATAAATGATCCAGCAAAACACAGCACCAGTGTGGAAAACGACATCACTCTACACAACCAGATTGAAGCAAGGTGGTTCCATCGCAGCTCAGACTCCTGCCATTCTCAGCAGAAGGCCCCTGATTGGTTATTTATTAACTGTGTGACTAAGGGCCTGCGAGCATCTCTCCAGGGAACTCCAGCTCATAGCAGCTCTTTCTCAGGACAGGGAGAGTGTACAGCGTGCGTTAATCCCTCCTGGAAAGACTTTTGGTCTCTGAATTATGATCTCTGCCTACATTGTCTCACATCGCCTCTCTGTTATTAAAATTCCTTTCTGCACAATTCATATGAACATAAATCCTTCCTTTAAAGTCTAACCAATAAGACTTCCAGAAAATTAGATTCTCTATTTTAAAGACTGTCATTTAAAAACAACATGGTTATGTTCAATCACATCTCCCTCTCTCTCTCTCTCTCTCTCTCTCTCTCCCTGAAAATCTTAAGATAGGAAGTGTAGAGAAATGTATGAAATGACCTAAAGGAGACCACTACACGGGCACACTGACACTATTCTGTTTGTGCCAAACTGGTATTTCCTTGCTACACTTGTCTGCTCATCACAGAAATCAGAATTATTTCTTAAAAGATGATATGTATGTAGGATAAACACGGCCAGTTTTTGTTTTTGCTATTTTTTTCTTCCTTCCTTGATGGAAATAGGAGGAAAAATAAGGGAAGAGGTGTGTAGGAGCCACGAGAGCCAGGCTAAATCTCTCCACCTCCCTTCGCTGGCTCACTCACTTTTTTCCAAAGTATGTGTGGCTAAGTCCTATCCAGGCAAACTTAGGTCAAGATGGCAAATGTCTAGGCCCTCTGAAGGTCACACCTACTCACTCACTGCCCTGAGGGAGAATGATGTCAGGCTGAGAAGAGAAGCTTGCTTAGCCTCTCACTGGAGACAGAGTGGACAGGGCCAGCTACTTGGTGGTTGAAAAGATAGCGGCTCTGTGAAAAATACCAGTGGTTTTGTTACAGTGGGATGGGCCAATAATAAGTTAATGTTCTTACATAGAATGAGGAAAGATCTGAGAAGTACACCCAGTAGTAAGGAGCAAGCAGCTAATTTATTGAAAATCACAGGAGGTCCATGCCAAGAAAAAGTATAGCGCAGACCAAGAAAGGTACCAGAGTGACCAAAAAAAGTACTGCCTACAGCACAGGTCAAAAACACACACACTTGTTCCCAGCAAAGAAAAGGGCAGATAGGCCAGGCTTTCGAAATTAAAAGGCCAGACACACCTCTGCTTTAGATTCTTCCACTGAAACTCTAGGTGTAACTGACAGGAATGATTGACAACATGTTATATGGCTTGGGGATCGTAGCACTATCTCAGGATACATGCTGATCTTAATTATATTTATAAGACCAACTGCCTATTTATGAACCTGTAATGAGGTGGGAAGAGAGGAAAGGTGACTGGAAGGTCAGCCTAGCAGATCCAGCACTCAGGTGCTCTCACCTAGGCCACAGCTTCTACGCTCCTGTTATTTCCACCTTTCCCAGGACAGCAGAAACAAGGATAAGCAAATAACCGTAGAGTGCTGTTTAGAATCAGAGCAAAGAAAGGGTGACCTGCTCAGCCCCATTGTTTCTGACGGTACTAATCTGAGGACATGCCTTTGAGTGTTCCATAGAGTTTTGGCTTCAGGGCCTCATGCCTGTTATATCTAAGAAGATGTATAAGACATTTAAGCTAAGATGACATTTTAGAAACTGATGTGGATGAAATAAGTTCAGCATTTGGACATGGAGAAGAGAGGGACGTTATAAGAAGTGGCAGTGTCTGACCATCCCGTGACAGTAAAGAATCTTTTTTTTGAGACAGGGTCTCACTTTGTAGTTCAGGCTGGCCCAGAGCTCAGCCTCAAACTCACATCACAGCAATCCTCCTGCCTCTGCCTCCCGAGTGCTGGGATTACAGGTGTGAGCCACCATGCCCAGCACTGTAGTATGTGGTACTGATTGCTGTTGGGTGTGAGTCTCCATGCCCAGTATTGTTGTATGTGATTACCAAGGATTGAACTCAGGCTCCTGCACTTGCAAGACAGGCGCCTGAACCACTGAGCTAAATCCCCAGCCCCAACAGTGAAGATTTTAAAGGATCCTCATAACACAGACAGTACAACTGACACCCCTCCAACCATCTGAACCTGGGCAAAGGCCCAAGGCCAACACCTCAACCTTTGCTGAGAGGCTTACCACCTGGAGCCAGAGATAAGAAAAACAAAGACCCCTGAGCCTGCTCTGGAAAGTTCCAAAGTCCTGGCTATGGTTGTGTGTTGGCCACGTCCCCTAGAAGGACCTGAAGCCACTGCTCTTTACCAGGAGCTCACTGAAGGACTGTGCATATGGATAGCATCTCACACAGCTGATCACAAGAGTGAAAGATGAAAAAGGACACAGACAGTAGACACAGCTGAAATTACTCAGCACCTTGTCAACCACGTTGTTACACATGTGCCCTTGAGAGGCATCCCAGACCCACATTTTAAATCCTAGGGTCTTCAGCATTTGTACCATTTTCCTTTGCACCAGCACAAGCTCGCTCACTCTGAGAGTCCTGTCACCTAATTCATCTTTACTGCTTTTTCCTTAGCACTGTGTGTCACTGTGTCCAGTTCTTTGTTCATCACACCATAAGAACCCAGGATCCCATCCAGGACCCAGTCACCCACAATGACACTCATATTACCTGGCTTGGAAGGGCAAGGTGCTCTGTGACACAGAGAGTTGGGCAGTGGGAAGAGGCTTCTGAGTATCTGCAGAGCACTGGAGCACCAAGCACTTGCATGCAGGCAGGAGCCAAATGTCATGTGAGGAGGAGAAGAATGACACACTGATGTTTGGGGTGGAACCTGCACTTCACAGATGCTTCTCTCTGGGCACATGGCAAATTCTCAGTTCCTGAGAGAGAATCTGGATTGGTTCATTTCATCACTTGTAACTTGCTTCTTGATACAAGTAATCCAGAAAGCAGCCTTGGCCCCACCCAACGCCCCTCTCCCCACCCCTAGTCATTTTCTACAGGAAGAACTGCTTGGACCACTTTCCTGCAGCATTGGCCAACAGTGGGCTAGGCCCTGGCTTCACAGATTCTCTCACTCTCTCTGTCTCTCTGTCTCTGTCTCTCTCTCTCTCTTTCTCTCTCTCTCTGTCTCTATCTGAGGCACAGTCCAGTTTAGAGTTTTACCACCCAAGCTCCTTGATGTCAGTTTGAACTGCTGTCACCCTCATGCGACACTGCAGCTTCGGCTAAAAGAACAAAAGCCATCTGTTACAGAGCAAGACCTGCCTGCCTTTGCTTGGAAGCTGTCAGTGACTGAGCTGCACAAATCCCTGGGAGCCTTGAGCTGGCCCTTCTGTAGAGGAAAGCCAGCAGTTCCATACAGATGTTTCTCTGCAAGCTGTTCTGACCAGGGCTCAGGGAATTAGCCCTGCCTGGTGTCACATAGCATGGGAAAGCAAGGAATGCTCTTTGGAGATCGGAAAATATATTACATGAAATCACAATGTAGGTGTGTTCTTTTTGGATTAGGCAATGTTTTTCCTTTCTATTTTTCTTTATATAACCTTATCACTCAATGGTCTTTATTTCTTTTCCCCTCTGCCTTCCTTGGCTCCCCAGACCTGCTGTGGTTCTTCAGAATAAACTCAGCTCACTAGGGGCTGTAAGTCAGAAGGTTTTTAGCCTCTTTACTCCAACCTCATCTGATAAGTCGTATTAAGGGGCCTTATGACCTCATTTTCCTATCGAATACAGAAATTCTACTGAAGCCAGATTTTCAGAGCTTAAGAGCCTCAGAGAGAGACAGAGAGAGAAAGAAAGAGAGACAGAGAGGGAGAGAAAAAGAGAAAGACAGAGAGAGAGAGAGAAAGACAGAGAGAGAGGGAGACAGGGAGAGAGAGAGAGAGAAAGACAGAGAGACAGACACTGTATTAGTCAGAATTCTCCAGAGATACAACTGATTAGTGTGAATGGGTAGAGAGACAAGAAGGAATTTGCTAAGGGAATCAGTTCACAAGATCATGTATGTGGGGGCCAAGGAATCCCACAGCATGTCATCTGCAAACCGGCAAACCAGGGAAGTCACTAGCCTGCTTCAGTCCAAATCTAGAGCCTGGGAATTGATTGCAGTAATGTTTAAACCAGCTTAGTTCAAGGTCAAAGGCCTGAGAACATAGGAAGTTGTCAGTGGCAAGCCCTGGGGTCTGAAGGTCAGAAGACCTAGGGTTCCAAAGTCCAAGGGCAGGTAGAGAAGCAAGTGGCAGCTGGAGAAGAAAGAGAGAAAAAGCAAATTCAGCTTTCCTCTGCCTTAAAAGGAATCAAAATCCTTTCCAGGGCTGTAGTTAATTGGTCCCCAGCGACACTAATGAGCATAGACCTTCCTTACTCAGCTCATTGACTCAGTGCTGGTCTCTTCTTGAGTGGGAGTCTCTTCCCAGAGACACACA
>PVIR01014308.1:0-40383 GCA_004026965.1 Petromus typicus | reverse complement strand
TAATAAGGCATAAATATATTCCTTCTCTTACTCCTACAACCAATAAATGTACTATGGGCAATATGAGAAGCACAGGTTAAAAAGACTTTATGTTGCTACCTGAATTACAACAAATAAGGCCTAAAAATAGATAAATTTTACCTTTCGAACACTTTTTTATCTTTTAAGAAACTACTCATTGTTCAAACTTTCTTCCCAGAGATCTGATTGAAAGACTACTGCTTTAATCTCAGTGGTTCTGCATGTTATATCAGAGAATAATAAATGTAAATGTAACATTTAAACTATCAGTAATTCATTCTGTAAAAGTAGTTCAAAGGGAACACCTGGCTGAGGCTATTGATTGGAAGGGAAGCATCTCAGACATTACATGCAGTTTGATCTATTTTCTAATTTAAGAGGATTTTACATGGGTAAAGTCACTAAGTAGAGTAAGCAGATACAGCCTGAAGAGCTATTTACACTTTAGTTTCTATAATGCATATACCAAAAGGAAATTACATGCAAACATACTCATTTTTCTTTCAGCAGAGTGAAAATTAAAAATTTCCTACACTGTGAAGAAAAAATAAGCAAATGCACAGGTATCTGAACACTAATTCATAGTAAGCATCCCGTGTCTATGAGAGTCTTATACGTAAGCTTATTGATCAAAATAATGAGGTTTCACTTAATATATGTGACAAAAGAGGTAATAATATATGGCTTTAATTATAGTATTGTAAAAATAAGTTTCCCTCATGACATTAACATCTGCTCAAAAAAATAAATAAAACAATGGGGAGTAAGTATGTCTCATCCATTACTGACAAGGAAAATGATGTTTATAGAAACATTTTAATCATTTAAATTGTTGAAGTAGTTTGATGGCAAACTGTCTCTCCAAAACATATGTTTTTCATTGTGTAGATCATATTTTTTCATCTCAGCAGGGACTTAACTGCAGTTGATACTGCCGTAATAAAAGAAAGATTTACTAATATGTACTTCTCAAGAAATAGTCCTTGACTGCTACAAAAGTCAAAGTAGATGTTACCTTTCAGGTAAGTTTAAGTGCTCTCTGCTGATAGCTATCAAATATTAAGAAAACGATATCATTCAGAGCAATTATTTTGTCAGAAAAATTTCTATCTCTTTTCCATGCATAGAATAGACCATGCCAGTTTCCATCTGGATGTATTCATGATGTATGTCTTGTCTTTAATTTTTTGGACTGCTTCAATATTATGATGAATACAGATTGCCATGCTCAATAGCATTTCTTCCCCCAAATGTAGGGTTGACCATTTAAACTTATGTGAAGTAAGAAGATCCGTCTGCTTGAAGTTCATTTCCAATATTGAATGAGAACCTTATTGTCAAAATGGCACATGCACTTGGCAGTGCCTGAAACAAAGCAGAGATTCTTTCATCATCAAAAGTATGTATGAAGTCTCTTCAGTGTGCATAACTCTTGGCAAGCCACAGTACAAAACGATCCAGCAGAAAGGCTGCTCTCAGTGAGAAGTGGGCTGTCTGTGAATCAGCATCACCTCTGAGCTGTGCTGGTCATCAAACAGAAACCAATTATGAACGCCTGGAGTGAAGCCATTAAAACCGCTCATGAGAAAGTGATCTTGTTCCTCCCGAACTGTGAGGGTGAAGTCCATGCGGCAAAGAGCGCTGTAGTGGGGAAAGCCGTACCTATCTCAAATTACACAAGGCTCTGCTTGACTACTGGAAGGCAGAAGCAGAGTGGAGGCGCCTATGTGCAGTTCTCTGAAAGGGTAAATCCTTTCAGGTATAAGAATATTTGCATACTGCAGAGGGACCTGATGGCTCACACCTGTTAATAGGAAGTTGAAGCAGCACAATTACTCAAGTGAGACAAGCCCGGACAGTTTTGTGAGATTGTGTCACAAAATTTAAAATAGAAAATAAAAGTCCTGGGGATGCAGCTCAGCACTCCATGGATTAAATCTCAAGTATATATGATATAAGACTTAGATAAAAAGAGAGTAGTAGGGTTATTTCAAAAATTTATGGTGAAAGCAAAAATTATTGCTGTAAATACATGCACTTTGTATTTAGAATTAAATATAAACTAAATGAAGATATTAGCATTACATATGAAGATTAAAAGAGACACGTCTTTGTCATTAGGATGGGGGAGCTGATAACTGCAGAAAACTGGATAGAGGAGTTTTTATATTCAGGAAATTTGCAAACTATTCAAGTCAACTTGCCCAGCACTGAAATTTCAGTCTTTTCTCCATTTTTTTAAAAGGAAAAATCCTTGCTCAAGTCGAATGGATGAGAATAAGTTTTGAAAAATTCTTCATAGTCTCAAAAACAATTGTTCTGTTTTAAAGTAAGCTTCTAAAGAATGACGTCTGTTCTATTCTATGTGATTCTGCTTCCAGCTAGTCCAATACAGTGATATTTTTTAGGTGGTGACCACAACAGTCAATTGGTCTCACTGCTTGCTCTCTCCCCTCTGTTCCTATCCATATTTCAAATATAGAAATATATTGCATTGGTGGTTTAGTCAGGGCTGTCCAGACAGCAGACTCAATGACATATAGAGAGAAATGAGGAAGGTTTTATGGGAGAAATTGTGTCACCCAGTGCTAGAGGCAGAGAATTCTACAAGCTGTAAAGAATCAAGAATGCCAGAAGTATGATTCTTTGTCCAAAGACTAAGGTCCAAGAGCCGAAGGGCCTGTGGAAGCAGTCTTGGTGTCCAAGGCTAAAGAACTTTGTCTCTACAGCCAAAGCAAGAGAAAGGCACCCTACTGTCAAAGGAGTAGGACGAATGTGCCCTTCCTCTGACGTTCTGCTCTACCTGGACCCCAGCTCATTGGATGCTTCCCAGTCACACTGACAGCAGATGTTCCTTGCTGGTCTCTTCTGGACACCCTGACAGTGGCCTGGGTATTCTTTTCAAGTGAAAATCTACAGGACCAACCACCCTTTTGGTAAAAAAGTGAGTAGATTAGTGCTGAATAAAATTAAAGTCTGTCACATATTTAGATACCGCTTCATAACATTGAGCTGAAGCCACAAATCAACAGCCTGTCCCTTGTCAAGTTAGCACCTGTGCTCATCTTCTTGAACCTCACTGAGCATCCAAACAAAGCAGATAACAAGATAATAGTTCTGGGAGCATCATACAGCATCATGAAAACAACAAATGTTGCAGTGGCCCTTCCCCTTAGTTCCCCTTACACCTCTACTGACACCTCAAATCTTAAATGTTATGATGTGGAAAAAGCAGTACTTACACAAATTCAGTCATCCGGGATGATAGGGACTAAGATGAAGAAGAGAACAAAGATATTGCTGCACCTATGCGCATGTGCACAAGCAAACACGTTCATAACAAATGAGAGAGAAGACACTGATTGCAGCTACGGCCCTAATTTCTGAGTTGATCCTATGGCTGTGGCTTTCTTCAACTTTCATCTGCATCCAAAATGTATTTTTGGTGCTGCCAGTGAGCAACTCAGCTGGATGGTCTTCTCTTCCTATCCAAGATTCCTTCTCCAAACTCTGAGCCATTCATTGTTTTATACTCAAAGTTTATATAATTTTATATAATATAGCTTAATGCATTCTATGGTCAAAGATTATTCAGACATGAACAGTAGGAGATTAAATATGAGTTTTGTCACTACTGTACCACTGACTTCAGGACTTTTCTTTGTCCAGAACCAGATATTAGGTTCCATGTTAATTTTGCTATTTCAAATTCAAATTAATTAGTTTTCTTAGCTATCTGACTTATATTCTTATTCATTTACTCTAATTTTAAGAACAAAGGTAATAAAGCAATTTTCTTTTATCATTTCTAGAGTGTAAAACCTGTTCTTCCAAATATAAAAATATTAAGTGATATTTAGCATGCATTGCCAGTTTGTTTGAATACTTTCATTGGAGATTATTGAATGTGATATACATGTATTGTTTTATTCAATTCTTATGTACATATATTATAGTTACATCAAGATAAGGAACTTTTTCCATTAGTGGATGGATCCCATTGTATGGTCATAATTAATTAATCTCCTATGAAATAACATTTTTAAAATATTATATAGTTTCTATTCAGTGACATGTACTTAGGGTTACAGATTTGTTTTCAACACTTAAAAGTAAATGTTAATGTTTTGGTTATTTTATTTGAACAATAATCTACAAATTCAAGAAAATCTCTACCATATCCTACTATCAATTTTTTAAGCAGAAAAAAGTAAAATATTTTCACACAGAGGACCATAAACTCTAAACAATATTGAAAAGAAGATTAAGTTAAAGAGGTATCACATTTCCTGATTTCCACACACTGCACAGAGCTCTATTTATTAGAGCAGTATGGTAGTGGCATGGAGACCCATACACAGATAAGTGAAACGAAATCCATTTATGAGACTGTTGAGACTGTTTAGTGTCTTTTACACAATGTAGCAACTCCATGATGTTAGGCAATTGGATATTACATATCAAAGCAAGACTTAAACTCATAGTATACACAAACGTGTACTCAAAATTGGTTAAAGGCAAGCGAAATCTGAAACTACAGAACACGTCAAAGAAAATGCAGGGAGAAATCTTAATGACATAGGACTTCATAGTGGTAAACACGTAACATCAGGATGCCAAGACACTGGTGTTGGAGCAAGATGACAGAGCCACATCAGACAGAAAAGCTTTGGCTCAGAAAGAAGAAGAACAAAAAAATGCAAAAAACAAAGAAACAACTAGGAGAGTGAAAAGCAATTGATGGAATAGTTGAAAAATCTCTGTAATCTTTATCTGATAGAAGTTTCACTTTAAAAAATACGTAAGAATGTCTACAGATCCACAGCAACAAATGAAAACAATCATGAAAAACCAGCTTGTACAGAAATTGCTTCAAAGAAGACATACAAGCATCCAAGTATATGGCAAGATCGAAGGTCACTAATCACTGCAGGAATGTAAATTGAAACCACAATCAGATCTGACCTCCACACTCAACAGAATGGCTGCTATAAAAACAATAACAAAAGCAAGTGGAGTTTGTGGAGAAACTGAGAACCTTATAGCAAAGTTAAGGGGAAGCAGGATGATGGAGCCACTACACGAAAAAAATGTGGATTTTCTGAAGAATAAAAACAGAATGTCTGGGCCAGCTTTACAATCCAGCACTCTCAGTGTTAAGTGTTAACTTAGAGAATTAAAGTAAGGGTCTGGAAGAGGTGTTAGTACTCTCACATTCATTGTGGTAGTACTTACAATAAACAAAATGGAAAACATACTGAATATTTATCATGGATGAATGGGTAATAAACATTTTATTCATTTATTTATTCAAAATATGTTAATATTTTATTCATTCAAAATATTTAAATATTCTATTTATTTATTTCAACAGGATAATGTCTAGCATTAAAATAAACACTTCAGAAATAGGCAATGGAATAGATGAACTGTTAGAATATTATGCTAAGTGAAGTCACAGAAACAAAAGTACTACCTGCCACCTGCCTGTATTTAAACAGACAAACTCACAGGAGCATGTAATAGAATATTGGTTACCAGCGTTTTGGGAAAGGGAAGACAAGGAGTTGCCAATCAACAAGTAAGTTTCAACTAAGAAATATAAATAAAATGTAGAGATTTGCTGCAGACCTTGTACCTATATATAATAAAACTATATAGTGTATACTTAAAAAATGTGTGTAGATCCCTTGTTAGGTGTTTATGTTACAATAAAGTCACCAAAAGCAAAAAGGGGAAAGTCCTTAAAATGAAGTCCTTAGTGTGGGCTTTAATCTAATGTGTGGGGAGGAGGTGGCATTGGTAAGCCAAGTGCAAGCTCAGAGGAGACCTGTGTTCTGACTCCCTGATCTCAGAGTTTCATTGTCAAAATTGTAGGAAAGCACATTGTTTGTCCTGTAAACCAATCACTATGAAGCACTTGGTCATGAAATTCCAAACTAAAAAATGATGTTGCTTTTTCTTTAGAGGATATTTTATGAAAATCAGCACATAAGTATTCCTCATTTTCATTTTAATTGTTCTTCTAGTTTTATTTTTTCATTCACATACATGACTATGAAAGTCATTTAGAGCAAACAATGAACTCTCTCTTCTTATTTGCATAAAAATGTCTTGATCTATTTTCAGTTTTGAAACATCATTTTACTCTGCGAGCATCTCTCTGAATTGACAGATTCCCCATTCACAGATTCAACTAATTATGGCCTTAAAACACCAAGAAATAACCTTTCTATACTAAATGTGTAAAACATATTTTCTTGTCATTCAACAAGTACTAAATTTTAATAATTATCTATGTAACAGTTATATTGTAATAGACATTAAAATAATTTTAAAATGATTTAAGGTTGTAAGGTAGGTATGTGTAGGCTCTGTATGAATAGTACTGAAGTTACACAGTTTAATCTTAAGAGCTTGAGCGTACAGTCATTTTGATAATGTTGATGGGTTTAAAAACATATATATGGATACTGCTGGTCTACTGTAATTACATTTTTATGTTTCTTCACATTAGTTCTTGAAAACCGTTCAACTTTTTTCTGTATTTCAACTATTGACAAGTCAGATAACATTTTTCCTTTAAATATAAGTTATTTTCTGGTTGGATAAATTTAAAAACATATCTAAGTTATGTAGTCTTTTTTAGGTTTAATATAATGCATAATCTTGTGAGTGATTTTGTTAAACTTCATGCATATAAAAATATACATCTTTTTTCAATTTTGAAAAAAATTAAGTGATCTTCTCTTTTAATATTTCTCTTCCAGAACTAATTTTCTTCTTTATTTGTAGCAATAAAACTACAATTCTTAGTGAAGAATTTTGACAGTTTCTAATTTTCAATCCATGTCTAAAGCCACAAGGGAAATCAGTATGATGGTTCCTCAAACAAGCACTGTTTGACCTGACCACACCCCTTCTGGATATAAAACTCAAAGAATGAAAGGCAGCATATGAAAGAGCTACCTGCAGAGCCTTGTTTATTGCAGCACAATTCACAATAAACAAAATACAGAAAGAGCTTGGGTACCTGCTAATGGATAAGGGGATAAGAAAATGTGACTTGTGGAGTGTCATTCAGGTATAAAGAAGAACGAAATTAGGCCATTTGCAGGAAAATGGAAGGAACTGGAGATTTTCTTGTGGAGTGAGATTAGCCACATTCAGAAACAAAAATATTATATGTTCCCTATCATGTGGCAGAAGCCAGAATATATATAAGAGAGAGAGAGAGAGAGAGAGTGAGAGAGGAGCAGGCAGAGAGAAGAAGGAGGGAGGGACCATATTCACACAAATTTTATTATAGTATATCATTTTTATTTCATTACTATTTTTACTATTTTTTATAATACTTTATTGTTTCTAATTTTTAAACTTTATCAGTGGTGGGAGGTAAGGATGTCTAGGAAAAAAGAACATACTACAAATGGATGAAGATGGATTATGGTCTAATTACCCCATGGTTACTTGAAAATTGGAAAGTAGAAATCACATTGAGTGTCCTCATAAGCCCATCATGAGGCTGAAAATTGATAACTGAAACCTTGTTGGTGAGAGTATCTATAGGGTCCCGTACTATTCAGGGGCTCAGGCACTCTTTGGGGTCTTAGAAAATATTCATCAAAGAAAAGTTTCCTTACCATGAAACTGTGGCGATTATTACACAATTCATTTTTAGTATGATTCTTTTTGATTCTTTAAAAAATATTGTGGTTTTTCTTTATGATGCAATTGACTTCCTATTTCATTTTTCAAATATGCTGCTGTTATGAGCTGCACCTGATAAATCTGCTGTCTCCTTTCCCTGTGACTTACAGTGTGTAGTTTCTAATTGTCACTCCTTGGAGCCTCTGTAACTTTAAAAATCATAATAACACGTGCCTTGGAAATTGGTCTGAGTAATATCCAGCGATCTCACTTTCAGAAGAGTCTTCAGGACAGATTTATTATTGTCTCTACCAGAGGCTTGAGAAAACCACTAACTCTGAGCCATTAGAGGCTACAGAACGTCTGTGCAACGTCAGTGCTGAGCACTGTAGGTGCTGTCCCTTGGCCAGAGGGACCTCGGCAGACACACTGCTGACTGTCCCCGTGTGTTCTGACCTTCTGGCCTGGTTTTTAATTTTTCTCTTTTTATTATGTTACAAGTTACTCTTTCTACCTCACTATTCTTCAGTTACCCCTATTTTCTGTTTCTTGATGGTAAAAATAAAATACAAATACTCTCTGAATCTTTGAATCAGCCCCTGGTAAGTCCTTTTGCTTCTCTGATTTCACACAAATATCATCAGCATTTTTATTTGAATTTGTGAATATCTATGTTTTAAAAAAATATAGACAGGTGTCTAATATTCATTTTTAGACAATTGAACTCTCTTGAATAGAAAGATAATTTCTGTTACTCCCTGTTGCATTTCTTGAAGCTTTAAGACTAAAGCCTCTCTTTTTGAATAAATGAATGAATCCTAGCTCATGGGTCTGCTGACAGAAACAACTATACAGAGTGTAGTTGTTAAAATGTAACTACATTTTAATAACACATTTATAACACATTTATAACATATTTGTTATAAATATTTGAAAAGCTTGTGATGCTTAATACTTAGCATCAGTCACCTCCTAGGTGGTTTGTTAATTGGATAAAATATGAATTATTTTATGTCATGAAGTCCTGAGCAGAAAGACAAGGCCTGAAGGAACTAGGTGAGCATGATACTCAGAAAAGAAATGACGAAACCATTATAAAGACCCTGATCAAAGCTTCCATGTGTAGACAGACCTAGCTCTTTTACCATGTACCAAGCTAAAATCAAAGTGAATAAGAGACCTAAATATTAAAACAGACACTCTAAACCTACTGCAAAACAGGTTAGGTAAAACTCTGGAAGGCATTGACTTAGGGAAAGACTTCTTGAAAAAAAAGAAAAAAAACTCTACAGCACAGGAAATGGCAGAAGAAATCAGCAAATGGGACCTCATTCTTGTAAAATCTTCTGCACAGCAAAGGAAACCACCAACAGAGCAAAAAGGCAACCAACAATGTGGGAAAAAAAAATCCTTACCAGCTGTTCCTCAGACAAAGGGTTACTATCTAGAATATATAAAGAGCTCAAAAAAAATCAGCCCACCTAAATTTAAAGACCCACTTCAAAAATGGACATCTGAAATGAACAGATACTTTTCAGAGGAAAAAGTAAGAGCAGCCAAGAAGCATATGAAGAAATGCTCAACATCATTAGTCATTCGAGAGATGCGGATGAAAACAACACTGGGATTTCATCTCACTCCACATAGAATGGCTACCATTTCACAATTAGCCAGCAACAAATGTTGGCAAGGCTGTGGAGAAGAAGGAAGCCTTCTCCCCTGTTGGTGGGACTGTAGACTCGTACAACCCCTGTGGAGATCAATTTGGAGATTCCTCAAAAAGCTAGGATTGAGGGCTGGGGAGTTAGCTCAGTGGTTCCAGCGCTTGTCTTGGAAGTGCAAGGGCCTGGGTTCGATTCCCTGGTCACCACATACCATACTGGGCATGGAGACTCACACCCAGCAGCAACCAGTACCACATACCACAGCGCCGGGCATGGTAGCTCACGCCTGTAATCCCAGCACTCGGGAGGCAGAGGCAGGAGGATTGCTGTGATGTGAATTTGAGGCTGAGCTCAGGGCTAGTTTGAACCGCATAGCGAAACCCTGTCTCAAAAAAACCTAAAAAAAATATAAAATAAAAAAAAATAAAAAAGCTAGGATTGGAGGTCCCATTTGACCCAGTCATCACTCTGCTAGATATATACACACAAAAATTAAAAGACTCATATCACAGTGACATATGTGCATCCATGTTTATAGCAGCTCAATTTGTGACTGCTAGATCTTGGAGACAACCCAAATGTCCATCACCTGGAAACTGGATAAAAAAGCTCTGGTTCTTCTACAGAATCAAGTATTACTTTGCCATAAAAATGATAAGTTTGAATTATTTATACTTAAATGGACATACCTTGAGGACATCCTCAGAAGTGAAATAAATAGGTCACAGATGTGTAAATATTATATCTTTTCTCTGGTATGAGAAAATGAAGATATAAATGAGTTCTATAATGTATGTTATGTATAGTTAAATAGAAAATACTCAAACTGAAATAGGGTGAAGGGGAAAATAATGAGATTATAAAAAAAAGGAAAGGAAACAAAGTTTATGTATATAGGAATGGGGTGGGAGAGTGGTTAGGACTATGGGAAAAATTAGAATTAAGTTGTGTCATATATTGGTACAAATTCTCATTGTTCAGTGCAATCATGAGGGGTGTATGTAATGTACCAATAAAGATTTCATAAAAAAAAAAAAAAAACCTTCTATGTGTAAACTCTCGTAAGGAGCCTAAGTTAGCCCTTTGTCAGACAACAAATCCCCTATCTGAATTTATAGTCACGGGAGAACTAGTATTATTCAAAGTCTTCCCTGCAGTACCTTTTACATTGTACATAAATATGTTGATACTTTGCTCCCCTAAAATGTCTTGAAAGCAGCTATATGATTTGGGGTGTATTATGATCCTTGTTTCAATGGGAAACAATAATGGGTCACATGAAATAGTATTTTGGAGCTAGAAGTGAGAAACTGAAACAGGTGATTTTTAAACTTTTACCATGCAGACTCATCTTATTTGTGAACTTCTTCCTAGAAGATTTCAAGAAGTTTCAAAGAAAGACATAGGAATACAACAAATTTATCTTCATGCAGAAGTTGTTTAGAGAGCATGACTCCTGTCCACAGCTCTAGTAGGTGGATTTCCTTACCAAAACGAAGAATCTTTCCTTAATATTTTCAACTGAGAATACAGATTGTCTCCAGCAGACATTTTAATCTACGTAAAATATAATTTCCTCAGCATCTATGGATCTAGCTGCTGGAATTCATCATGCAGGGAGAAAACACTGTGCATCACTGAACCGAAGCACAACTGACGCTGTGGATGTTGCTGCAAGGTGAACCGCAGGTGCACACTACGTGAGGACGGCGGCGGTGTGGCGAGGCGACCGCGCTGACTGGCTTTGTTAGTATTTTCAGTTCCACCTGAGACCACAGGAGCAAAGTTATTAGTCAGTCGCTTTTGTTTCTTTAAACATTTATTTCATGTTTTAAATACTGATTAAAATTCCATCGTGATTGCAGAGTATTGGATATTTTTAAGGCATATGATTTATACCCAAACAATTAACAAATGATAAATGTGTGTACATATAGTATGCAATGTGGTCATTATTGTTATTGCTCTTATTATTGTTGTTGTTTGTTGTTTTTTGGCCCTGGTGTCAAATCTTGACCACGCCTTGCACGTGGTGGGCAAGAAGTCACCAGAGCTCCACTTCCAGGGTCTTGGTGTTTGTTCATTTAGAGGTACTTGAGAGTGAACCCAAAACACTGCCCTACCTGGCAAAGGGCCCCTAGTGCCCTCTCTCCAGCCTTATTGATTTGATATTTGACGCTGTATCACATTGGCATAGGACTGTGTCAAAGTAATGAACACACCCACTGTTTCCTAGTCACAGTCACAACTTCTATGTGTTTTTGTGGCGGTTTTACTTTCTTCATGTTTTTCTACCTTAGCCCTTCCTTTCTCCCTCCCTTCCTTTATTTCTTCATCTCCCTCTCTGCCGCTGACTTTGTCTCTCCTCCTGCCTCCTTCCATCTCTCCCTCTTTCCCCTTTCTTCCTTTCAAGATGAGAGTGGGGAAATTTGAGTTCAAATAACAAAATAGAATATTTGGATGACTGCTTTAAATTTTTCACAGAAACCACATTTCAATACTGAGAAAAGTGAAATAATGGTGGAAAATAAGGTTTGAAAAAAAAATAGCCAACATTGTGGACTAGATATTTCTTCACTGTGTCATTATTTTAATGTCTTTATTAATTTTTTATATATGGAATTCAATGTGTAGTTGCATTTAGTTAATATTGTGGGTGTAAATGTAACTGCAATTCAAACATAACAATACCTAATTCTAACATATAAAAAACTTACTTCATCTTTTTAAATTTAGAATCTTTTTAAATCAGTAGGATCAAAAGTAGAAGAAAAAGACCAACCTTTTATTTAAATTGCTTAGCCAAAGAATCACTTTATTGTGCTTAAAATATTGTCCCTTACTTTCTCCTCAGAATGAAAGGTCAGGGAGTGTAAGTGAAACCTAGCATTTAACAGGACTGTCCTCCACTGGACATCCCACAGAGACACTGGGGCCAGGTGTGGGCTCCCCAGGTGGATGTGGACTCACCCACCTGATGGGAGATTCAATCCTTAGACTGAGATGCTTTTCATGTGATTCTTAATTTTTATCAGTTCAGCTCTTGCAGGTTGAAAATAAAGACAACCACCTTGTCTTTGTTATTCACTCATTTGTGATAACTTCTTTAAAACTTATCTTCTTTTTTTCTGTTTTTTTTTTCCCCTTCACAAAAGAACTGTTATGGACTGAATGTTATGCTTCTTCAAAAGCCATAGGTTGAAATGCAGCCTATCATGTGACAGCATTACTAGATTAGTGCTCTGGGAAATATTTAGATTGAAATGGGATAACTAGTCTTCAAAAACTTTTCTGGGGCTTCTAGAGTTGGAGGGTATAATGAGGAGACCATTTTCTTTGGATCAGAGAGGGCACTCTGACCAGACATCTTCTGGTGATTTGAGGCTGAACTTCACAACTATGAGAAATAATCTGATCTTTGCTTATCAGTCATCCAGACTGGCGTATTTTATTATAACAACCTGAACTATTTTAAATACTGAAAATAAAAATATTTAAAACCTTTCCTTGTTTCATTATGTATCCCTATTTGATGACATCAGACATTTTTCTTTTTTATAGTACCACTTAAGGAAATTAAGAATATTAAGTTTATGCTTTAGCCATCACCCTGAGCGGCTCTCTGGCACTAGTTGTTATGTATATTCAGAACTACAGTCATTCCTGAGAAGATCAGTCTGTCACTTTGTTAAACTCAGTGAGTTTTTAGGAAGAGAAAATGTAATATTGACAAATTGCATACCGTTTTGAATGAACATATACACTTTCCTTAATTTTATTCACAAGCAGTAGGAGGCTCAAAGGTCCTATCAGTGTTCAATGTAGTTAAATTATAATGTAAACCAGCCTATGTTTTCCAATAAACTGTGAATATTTCCAACATCTCAACATCTTCCAAACTACTCAATTTGACATGATTCAAGATATTTAGAATGACTCATAACTCCTTCAAGTTGCAAATTGATTAAAGCATTCTTGTTTATTCCCATATATGAAGTGTGATTTAATATCATAGTTTTGCAATTCTTCTCCAGATTTTCTGTCAAATTGAATGATTTTATTGAAGTATTCTTAGTAAACTGAAAAAAAGTTTAGATTGCCTGAAGGTTTTAACATCAGACCTAATTAATTTGGAGAAAAGAATACTTCATGTTGTTCCCTCATGAGTATGTGGCTGAGAGTTTAAAATGGATACATAACATAATCTGATAAGTACCATTCTTATCCTGTATACACGACTTATTTAAAATCATTGACCTCTGTCTCTGGGAGCTGCAGGGAGGAGCAGTTGAATTCTGCACCTAACGTAGCCTTGGAGAAAAGTGATTCGAACTTTCAGTAGATACTGACCTCTCTTCTCTGTTTGCAAAACTGAACACAAAGTCAACATCTTCAGTTATGTTGGATTTAATAGGCTTATTTATACCAGGCTTGAAGCAGAGGCACATAGTACCATTGTGAAAAATATTCACAATAGATAGGACAACAACTCTAACAACTCAGAGGAATTTTGGATTTTGAACATGACCATAGTCTGAAAAAATTCATATGTAGGAACCTGACCTGGTTTTTCACCACTTTATTTTCTTACTACCATTATCTATTAGCATCACTTGAACTCTTGCTTTTGCTTATTTCTTATTGTATGACATGGACATAGGTAATATGTGGTGTGTGTGTGTGTGTGTGTGTGTGTGTGTGTGTGTGTGTGTTTGTCCTTGTCATTAATATGAATCATTTGAATCTTTCCTCTCATAGAAATTTGTGAAAATTCTATAAAATAGCTAATATGATCTGAAAATCATATGAAAAAAATAACATTTTGAATTTGCAGTTCATAAAAAAAAAATCAGAAAACTGTTTCCATCCCTTTACTTTCAGTCCATGGGTTTCTTTCTGAATTAGGTATGTTTCTTGTATGAAGCAGATTATAGGATCTTGCTTTTTGATCCACTCTGCCAAAACCACCAAAAGAGCAAAAAGGCAACCAACAATGTGGGAAAAAATCTTCACCAGCTGTCCTCAGACAAAGGGTTACTATCTAGAATATATAAAGAGCTCAGAAAAATCAGCCCACCCAAATTAATGACCCAATTCAAAAATGGGCATCTGAAATGAACAGATATTTTTCAGAGGAAGAAGTAAGAGCAGCTAAGAAGTATATGAAGAAATGCTCAACATCATTAGTCATACGAGAGATGGAGATGAAAACAACACTGAGATTTCATCTCACTCCACAAAGAGTGGCTGCCATTTCAGAATTAGCCAGCAGCAAATGTTGGTGAGGCTGTGGAGAAGAAGGAAGCCTTCTCCCCTGTTGGTGGGACTGTAGACTCGTACAACCCCTGGTGGAGATCAGCTTGGAAATTCCTCAAAAAGCTAGGATTGGAGGTCAAATTTGACCTGGCCATTGCCCTGCTAGGTAGATACACAAAAGAATTAAAAGAGTCATATCACAGTGACATATGTTTATAGCAGCTCAGTTTGTGATTGCTACATCTTGGAAACAACATAAATGTCCATCAACTAGAGACTGGATAAAAAAGCTGTGGTTCTTCTACACAATGGAGTATTACTCTGCCATAAAAATGATGTTTGGGGCTGGGGATTTAGCTCAATGGTTCCGGCTCCTGTCTTGCAAGCGCAAGGACCTGGGTTCCATCCCTGGTAACCACATAGCTATACTGATTGTGGAGACTCACGCCCACCAGCAACCAGTACCATATACCACAGTGCCGGGCATGGTGGCTCACGCCTGTAATCCCAGCACTCGGGAGGCAGAGGCAGGAGGATTGCTGTGATGTGAGTTTGAGGCTGAGCTCAGGGCCAGCCTGAACCACAAAGCGAGATCCTGTCTCAAAAAAAAAAAAAAAAAATAAATAAATAAATAAAAAAAATAAAATTTAAAAAAATTGTAAGTTTGAATCATTTATACTTAAATGGATGTACCTTGAGGATAACCTCATAAGTGAAATAAATAGGTCACAGATGTGTAAATATAACATCTTTTCTATGGTATGAGAAAATAAAGATGTAAGTGAGTTCTAGAATTGTATGTTATATATTGTGAAATAGAAAATACTCAAATTGTAATAGGGTGAAGGGGGAAAATAATGAGATTATAACAAAAAAGAAAGGAAACAGATTTTATGTATATGGTGGGGTGGTAGGGTGAGTAGGGCTATGGGAAAAAAATGAGAATTAAGTTGTGTCTTATACTAGTACAAATACCCATCGTGGAGTGCAATTATGATGTGTATATGTAATGTACCAATAAAGATTTCAATTAAAAAAATTCAGAAAATTATAATTCTGGAAGATTGTTAAGGTGTGTAATTGAGGCAGGTGTCTCATCATGGCGTAGCCAGTGTGAACAGGAGGAGTGTGATGAATTACAGAGCTGTCACCCCGCTGGTGCTGTCAGCACGTGTCTCCCCCCACCTCCTCTTCATATCGCTTGTACTTGTTGCCAGGCAGGTAATTAAAGGTAGAACTTTTAATTTATTGTAGCAAACATGAGACATCATTGACAGAAAACAAAATAAATACTGCACATGTGTGTCACCCCCCCGCACACACACACAGAGACACTCGTAATCCATGAGTGTGGCAAGACAGAAGAGAAAATAATAAATACCAGTGACTCATTGGTATTCAGTCTTGAAGGCAGGAGGTACACATTTTAGGTAAGAAAAAGATAGTTTGTATGGTAGGACTTAAACAAAAAAGCTTAATTTCATACAGGGTCAGAGGTAACACAAGCTATCAGCCCCATTCTGTTTCTGCCCCTAAATCAGACTAGTTTGCATGTCAACTGCGCGTTTCCTTCTCCAGATCCCACTGCGCCACCATATTGTGCAGCATTTTTTTCTTCTTTGCTCTGATCAAAGCCAACGCCCTCCCTGACTTTTCCTAAAGTAAAGATCACTCTCCACTTACAGACCTCAAACTGTGAAACTCTGCTTCAGTCCCTGCTCTGTCGGCTTTACTCATAGATATCGCCATAGCTCATTTTTCTCATCTATCACTCTCCGGCATGTTTAGAGCAAAAGTCAATCAACCAACTTTCTAATGACTTATAGATGTTTTAGGGCTTGAAGAGACAGCCAGTTTCCATCACAGTTACAGACCTCTTCAGCTGTGAGGGGAAAGCAACCACTGCAAATCTGGTTGTGTACCATAAAACTTTATTTACAAAGCAGATCACCAGTCAGCTTTACTCAGGAACCATCATTTCTGGACTCTGAGTAGAAGTAAGGGCCTTTCCACCATTTTGAAACCTCTTTGGCTGAGTAGAACTTTTTTGAACATAAAGTTAGAAGAGCTTACGTAGAGTTCATATGCAGATGATGAATCCTGGCTAGAGATCAGACAAGAGCTTCATTTGTCTGGTGTCCAGGATCCACTCCAATGATGACTTTTTTTTAATGAATCTCAGGACTTTGTACCTGTTAGACAAATGCTCTACTGTTAATATACATCCCTAAATTCTTTTATCGTATTATATTTTATTTTGAGACAAGGTCTTATTGAGTTGCCTAAACCAGCCTTGGACTTGTGATCCTACCTCAGCTACAATTCTTTTTCTCTTATAATCACACAATGACAGGTCGAGGTGCTCTGTCCTTGAGTCTTCCCCTTTGTACACCAAGACTCATGTCTCAGCAGGACTGTTTGTTTGGTACCAGGGAGTCAATGTGAAATTTTACCACATGCTTAGAAGTTGGAGTCTCCGCACAGTGCGCTGTAGAGTAGCTTTAATGATGAAGACATCCACCTGTTTTGTTGCTATTATTTTCTTTTAGTTTTTCACCTTAGACTCCTTAGCCTAATGACATTGCTTGGGATGCCTGAAGCATATGTTCACTGAATGCTTCAAACATTGTCAAATGTAGTTTAGCACATAGGCTAGTTACATTTCATATTTCTTAGTAATACTGTTTTTAAGACCTGGACTGTGTCTTTGTTGCTTTTATGCACTTCTTTTATAGGTCTTTTTGAGTGTCTCAAGGAGTCTACTACAATCTAGCCTCTTATTTTATTTTACATAATCAAGGCATTTTATTCATATTTTAACAGCTTTTAACACTGAGACCATATTTCATGAGTTGTGTTCTAGATACTGTCCCTGTCCCCAGCTCTGTCCAGAGTTTTTGACATGAAGATACTTTACTGGCAAGAGAAACTGGTGATGAAAAATGCTCTGCTGTCAAATTAAATAAAGCCTAGACTACCTGGCTTTACTCTATTCACACTTAATTTTTGCATGTCTCTTGGGCATTACACTGTCATAATACAGTTAGCAAGAGCCAGCAGACATTTTAATATTCAAAAGGTTCATTTTCTATTTCACACAACACAGCAGGGTATAGTCTGCCAAGTGTTTTACCACTATATTACAATTTGGTTGAATTTTTTTTTACAGTTCCTTTTTCAATTTTTTTTGCATATGTATTGATTAATCTTTTTTTTCCTTTTCTGGAACAAAACACCAGGCACATCAGCTTAACTGAGTTTATTTTAACCAGTTTTGGCCTCAATCATTGGGCTCCAAGGCAGAAGTGTTATGCTGGAATGAGATGGGCAGTTGCGTTGGATATTGATTTTATAGCTGAAGCACAGACCAACACTCATGACCTCAGAGGCTAGATTTATTTGTGCCTGTGGTTGTTGAAATTTCAGTGCAGAGTCAGCTAGTTCCATGGCAGGAAGGAGGGTAGAAGAAGGGTGTTCAAGTCAAGGTTGTCAGAAAGCAGAGTGTAAAGGAAAGATCGGGGAAGGAGATGCAGCCTGCAGCTCGGGCCTCCTTGTGGTCGCCCCTTCTGACCAGTTCCAACGTCCCCAATCTGAATAGCACATGATTCAGTCTCATTCGAAAAGCCTACCTATGAGTGCATGAGGGCTGTGCTGGGGAGCCTTAACTTGAACTCTCACAGCAGCGGAGTGTTGTTCAGGTCACTGAGGCTGGGAAGTAAAACTCAGGGAAGAGCAGGAAAGGCCCGAGGGCTGGATACAAACCCAAGGTCATGAACCTCCCCTAAGGTCCTCTTTCTCAAATGAGGCTCTCAATCCCAGTGCTCCATGGAATGTGAGCTTTTCAGTGGGTTGACCCATGGATGAGGTCTGTTGCTGGTGATCCAGTGTCCTCTTCAGGTGCCCTCTCATCTAGTTCAGCTGGCAAGATTAACCAGCACAGCTTTCTGCAGGAAGGCCACAAGCTCTACTGGAAACCTTCAGGAACAGTGTCACACATATTAATTCTGTTGAGCAGTGACTCAGCTACAAAAGTGTCCATAAGACCTTCACGGCATGAGCTGGAGTTGGTGAGTCTACAGGTGTGATGTTGCCAGTGCTTTTCACTATGGGACGCATCTTCATTTCATGCCAGGCTACAGGCAGAGATGTCCACTGCTAGTTGTGAGCAGGTATTTTCATGGCCATGGCAGAAATTTCACTGCACAAACTCACTTCAGATTTCTCTTGGAGCATATCTTCTAATATCCAGTTTGACCAGGAAAGTTACATTGCTAAACCCAAAACAAAGTTATATAGGAAGAAGTGTATATTACCTAAAGTCAAGGAAGGAGGGAAGGCATGTGTGCACATTTACCTATGCTACTGCATATATTCAATAATTTTTCAGTATTACTTTCTTAATTTTAGAAATTTGCCAGGAATGTATTTTGTGCTAAAGATTTATTGTGCATAAATGAATGCCTAAGGAAACCATATTCGTGTGTTATGCTTCTGATTTAGTATATCTGGAAATAAACACAAAAATTATATGAATTTGAACGATGATGGTTCCCTTTAGTTTGAAAGGGAAGAAACAGCCATTCCTTTTCATTAAGTTAAAATTGTTCATTCTGACAGATCTATTACTGTGCAAGTAGATTTCAGGAAAACAAAACCCACAAAGCCATTCATGGGCAGAGAAATGCAAGTGAGTCAGTTTGTGAAGTTAGTAGTGGTGGATCTGGTATGATCCATCTGAAATGATTTCTGTGTCTGTCTTCTAAAGGAGATCACACTGTACGATGGCCTCTGCCCTTTGTTTTCAAAATCTAATTCAGATCATTCTGGCTTAGAATTCATCTCTCCACTGAGAAATTTCATTAATATAATCATATACTGAAATTAAAACTTGACTCTTAAAATTACAGACCTTGGAAACCCCGAGAAATTGCAATTACCTCTCTGAAAGAGCCATCATTTGACTGTGAATTGATTAAATATCATCCATGTGAGAAATAAAACAGCACATTGTTTTAATTATAATGAAAAAAATTCATATATATGTATATATATGCGTGTATGTATGTACACACACATATGTACAAGTGTTGAGCTATATGGAAACTTTAGTTCAAATAATATCATGGCATATTTTGATTTAAATATCGAAAACCATAAACAATTTATGAGTGATAATAACATGAATTTAAACAAAAATTCCTGGGAGATGCCAGTGTTAACTGATGATAAAGATCTGACACTTGAATATGGAGATGAATATAAAGAGAAAACCAAATGGATTAAGGACGTAGAATCTCCCAGAGCTTTGCAATTTGGGAATCCATCTATAAACGCAGAGGTTCAGTGTGGGGCCTAAACCAGAAAGGGTTCTCAAGTGTGTTTGAAGGCATCTGTGCCCTGGGTCTTCCAGAATGTTAATTGTATTAGGGTAAGGTTCCTGTGTGCTCCTGTGTTGGTTTGTACCAGTTACTTATAACCATGTTTGACACACAGTCACAACCGAATGAACACAAGCGAAGTGACTGCATCTCTTTTCAAATCTCATATTACAGGTGACTGGGGAATATTTATTTTCCGAAATGAGTTGGAACCTTGAGAATGCTGGGAGGCGCCATTGACTTTAGGGGCCACGAATGATAAAGTCTTGTGTTCTCAGAGCCACCATTTCTGCATCGAGACAGCTGTGATAGTGACAGAGAGCTGTTTGTTCACCTCGCCCAGGTGTCATGTCCCAGTGTCCCAGTGCCCAGTGGGAACCTTGCTCTGTTGCTCTGTGAAAAGTATCTAGTTCTGTGTCTCGATAACTTTCTATGAAATGTAATCTTTAATCTACTTTATCCATGAGTATATGTTTCAACATCTTTCTTAAATATCGATAAATATGAAGAAAAAGAATATAAAAAATAAGAAAAATTCATGAAAAACATGGAGATGAGTGCAAATAATGAGCTCAGAGAGATGTAAACATGGCAGAGGTCAAGGGGAAATCTCCAAATACTTATAATCAAGAGCCTCTAGGAAATAGGAGAAGGTGGTATATTCATGTATTTATGATACAGTAAAAGGGAACCCTCAAGTATTACAACTGTCTTGGACATTTGAAATATGATAGTGCAAGTGAAAAAGGCAGGGGGTTAAAGGATAAATTTCAGAAGATTCTCAGAAAATAAAAAAGGTTAAAAAGTTTCCAAAGGAAGAAAATAAATAAATTAAAGACCTGAATATGATATCTTACCAAAGAGAGAAAAATATTAAGTAACTAATACAATATTTTAAATAATGACAGCATCTAGTGTACACCTCACACAAGGCAAGAATGAATTATAAAACCCTAACAAAAGCACACGATGAAGTTTCAGGGACCTGCATTAAAGAGACAAAAGCCTTCTAGAGAGAAAAATGAGGAGGATACACATCAGACTAAAGATGTGACTGGCACTAATTTCTTGACTAAATTCCAGAATTTTATGAGAAATACTGAACTAATACAAACTCTGAAATACACAACTTGTGAACTAGTGTTCTGTACTCTTAAGTTAGCAATCAGGATTAAAGACTGATGACATTTGTAAGAAAAAGTGGATGCTTAGTTTTTGTATTTAATTTAAAAAGTTAGTTTTATTGGTACAATTTAAATATATGGTCCCAGTGATTGAAGGGAACTGGTATTGTACCTGGTATGTCTTGACTCCTCTTTCTCTCTAAATTCCATTTTCTTTTGTTCCTCTTTATTCCATCTATATTGACAAAAGCTTTCCTTCAATTTTTTCTTCTCTTTTTGTCTTTCCCTTCTTTTTTTTTTTCTCCTACCTTCACAGTATCTCTTTTCTTTTGAACAGTTTCCTCCATATTTCACACTACCTGTGATACATTTTGGTCCTTATTTATCTTTTAAGTTTCTCACACTAGAAAACAACACAATATTAACCTGTGTATCTAATTTATTCCATTTAAGAGTGTGGTCTCAAGGTGCATCCATTTAGCTGGAGGTCTCAACTTTATCTTTCTTTATGGATAAGTGGCACTCCACTGTAATATAAAAAGAGAAAAATATCTTTTTATCCATTCATCACATTTTTTTTTAGGTTTTTTGAGACAGGGTCTCGCTTGGTAGTTCAGGCTGACCCTGAGTTCAGCCTCAAACTCACATCACAGCAACCCTCCTGTCTCTGCCTCCCGAGTGCTGGGATGACAGGCGTGAGCCACCACGCCCGGCACTGTGGGATGTGGTGCTGGTTGCTGCTGGGTGTGAGTCTCCACGCCCAGTATAGTATGTGGTTACCGAGGATCAAACCCGGGCTCTTGCACTTGCAAGACAAAGGCCGGAACCACTGAGCTAAACCCTGGGCCCTAGCCATACATCACTTGATGGATTTTGTATTGTTTCTGAGATTTAGCTAATATTGAATGAGTAGGTATAATGGTTACTCATTATACAAATTAATATTAAATTAAACAATTAAATTAAACAATTAAATATTTTTAAATGGGCATGATGTTTGACTTTATGTGTCACTTTCACTTGGTCCTGTAATTGTGGAGTTGTGTGTGTGTGTGTGTGTGTGTGTGTGTGTGTGTGTGTGTGTGTTGACTGACGCAATCATAGCACACAAATACCCATGAGTTTTTTTGTAAAGAAGCTCTACACTAAAAAAATAGACATTTTAAAGACAAATTAAATTCAAGTACTTTAAAATGCAGAAATCCTGGTAGAAGGATTTATGGTGATCATTCTGTCTATTTAGGAATAGACAAATACTAAGTAACTACATTACTATTGAACAAATGAGAATTATAAAATGTAAACAAAGCAATCATAAGTTTTATTTTTTTAAAGTAGTTTAGGGCACATAAATAGTTTATTCCTCTCTTTCTTATGGTAATATTATATGAAATGATAAAACATTAGTAAAATCAGGTAACTTACAATGTTTTATCACTATCAACTTCCTACTGCCATAATCTAGCCAATTGTGTCTACTGTGAAATTCATGTTGACACTCTGTCTTTCATGTAATGGAATCCTAGCTCAGGCTGACAGGAGAGGCAGAATTGGATGTGATCCTAAGAAGGCTTGACAGGGAAGGAGCGTTGCCCACACGTCCCCTTTCCCTCCCTTCTGCCTCCTGTGCACATGGTTTTCATTTCCTTTGCCTAACCCCTCCCAGAGATAGAAACCTGGGAGTGGAGAGCAGCCCTGCTCAGAAACAAGTCAGCCAGTAGCTTCATCTTGGGCTTGGAGTCTCCAGATCCTGGAAAAACAAATATTTGGTTTTTGATTTTGTAATATCTTTATAGCATCATGAAAAAGTAACATTGATATTTAACTCAGATTTCACCCCTTTCACTTTGTTGTGTATGTGTCTCTGTGTATTCAATTCCAGGGAATTTGAATCCCAAGTACAATGACACATAACTGTCACCCTAGTCGTGCGTTCTGTGACCACACAAAGATGTCTCTCCTGTTTCCTTAGTCATCTTGGATCTGCTGCTCAGCTCTGACTCTGAAGGACAAGTCCACTCTGTGTCATTACTCCTTCACTGACACCAGTGTGGTGATAGCCTTAAAAGTTGTTTTCTGCCCTGTACCATCAACATATTGCCTTCGCATCCAAGAAATCAATAGCACTGTCAAGAATTTATTCCTTTTACTACTGAGTGACAATATATCGTACAGATTACTGGAGTAGAAGGAAATTATGGTCTTTCTAGTCTGATACCATTTTAAATAATATTGCTATAAAAGTGTGTATGTAGAACTTTGTAGAAAAACAAATTTTCACTTTACCCTGCACAAAAATAAACTCCTATTTGATAGATTAACAAATTATTTATATCATACAATGAAATTTTATTTAGTAGAAAAAATACAAAAAATGTACAAAACTTGCTAAAGGTTAGATGAATTTAAAGAGTATTATTCTAAGAAAAAAGGCTATAGAATTTCATGAGATTTTCATAAAAAATCTAATTCCTATACTGTCAAACTGTTCCATAAAATTTAAAGAAAGGGGCACTGCACAACTCATCCCCAGAAGCCAGCATTACCCTGACACCAAAACTATGCGAAGACTTAACCAAAAACTTTAAAAAAGAGAGACAGATGAAGAGAAGAAGCTAGAAGCCAACATCCATAATGAATATAGATGCAAAACCTTTCAACAAGATATCAGAAAAATGGAACACAAAACAACCACAGTACATTGTGGTCAAGACCTTTGCTGCCCACTTTCTAGGGCCATCAGACATAAATCAGTGACTGTAGCTCGTCACTATATGATTTTGTTCTTCATTTCTTCTCCTTTACTCCCTTACATCTACCCCAACCACAGATCCCTTTCTAGATTCTGAAATTTCTGCCTTCTTATTTTCTATCACATATCTTTTATTTTGTTCTTTACTATATTCATTCTTTGATTTCAGGCTATGAGAAAATTAATGAAATATTTGACTTTTGTCTGATTTACTTCACTCAGCATCATAGACTCAAGACACCCCTTTTCCTCCTGCGTTTTGCTTTGGCTCCATTTTTCTCTATGCCTCTCTTCTCTCCTTTGGAGAAGGAATCTTCTTTTACCCTCTGCCATTGTATTTTGGGATTATGGAGCATTTAAAAAATTACTTTTACCAAAGTGCACAATTAAGAATTTGCATTGAGTCTCAGAAGATACTCAGTCTTGGACTTCTGAAAAATTCTGTAACTACTGAATTTCGGGGGAAGGAATGATTACACTTTTAATTATAGGAAAAGTATTTGTATTTTTCTAGTGAATCATGAACTTCAGTTCATTTGAGGATTAAGCACAGTTTAAAGAGATGAGATTGTGCATTAAATTGGTAGAGGTGCAGTGTAATTGTGTCAACATATTTGGCATGAGGGTGTCAGGGAGTTAGTAAAGCACATTTTTGCATTGTCTGGACAGGCCATAGAGGGTAAAGCTTGGTACTATGTGTTATCGCTGGTGCCTCCTCTCTGTACTATTCCCCTTCTGTTTCCCAGCTGCCATGGACCTTTGCTCTCCAGACTTTTCCACTACAATGTTCTGCTTGGAGCCAGCAAACCACTGACTGGTGCTCTGTAACTAGGAGCTAAATAAAACCCCTCTTTCCTTAAGTTGTGAGTGCTGTGTGTTGTGTCTCAGCTGACCCAAGCAAAGCTTCTGTCAACTGGTTAAACTTACTACTCATTGGCCTGATAAATTATTTCCCTCTTTTGAACAAAATCCTCAAAATTTTATTCAAAACAGTTTAACAGAACTGCTCCAGAACCCATCCTCAGGGACGTTATCTTGTTTGGAAAGAGAGACACCAGGATTAGGATTCTAATAAGAATCCATATAAGAGCAGACGTTTTTAGTTTGTGTTCTAGAAGACAGCATACTTTAGATCCAGACAACCCCAGGGGAGCTGGCAGCGGCTGGTACAGAAGTAATGGTTCAGCACACTGAGTCTTCAGCAAGCACCCTAGAAACGGACCTCAGAACACAGACCCAGGTGTGCATGACCTGGTGTTGAGGAGCCTGAGAGAAGCTCTGAGTGGATGGAACCTGTGCTGTCAGGATATGATGTATGGAACAGGGAGAACATGTCCATTTGTACTGATGAGTAACTCAATGACTGTTCAAAAACTTGGTCTTCTACACTCACCAGCCTGAGGCTCGCCTAACCCACAGGCTTCCGCTGGATGCTTTCCCATGATTCTTCTCCAGAAGATATTTTTTGAGGAAGTCGGGATGAAACCCAGGGTGATCTCTCTGAGCTGTATTCCAAGCTTTTGTTTTCACACCAAGTTGCTCAAACTGGGCCCAAACTGCTGGTCCTTTTGCAGTGGCCTCGCAGACAGCATTTGGCCGAATACATTTTCAAAGAACATGAAGTAGCAGCAGAAAGTTCATCCAAAGCAACATATAAAATGGCCTGACTCCTCCAAAGATGCCAAAGAAGCAAAACTCAGATATGATATTGAGAATAAGGCCTCAAGATAAAAAGAGCAAAGCTAAAACAAGCGATCTCACCCATGGGTGGAGTCTCAGGCCTCCATAGCCAGTCGAGAGCTCTGGCCCCGTGGCTAGCAGAAGCTGGATGGACCTGCTGACTGAGCGGCTGCGTGGCACCTCTGGGAAATGAAGGAATATTACCTGAAGGAAAACAAGAAAAGCCCATTGAAATTTTGTGACAAATGGAGACAACAATCATAACTTCCTTCTGCACAGACTCAAGGCAGAGAAGGTTGCTGCAAAGTGCCATCGGAGAATGGAGGAGCCTTTGAGTGGGCCCTGCTTGGAGCTCAGGAGGGGCACTCGCTCCATGCTGAGTCCACAGTCCTGTGTGTCCAGTTACCTCTCTGTGATTATCCCTAAGTTGAAAGTAGAGGCCAAAAACCAGGAGAGAGATTTCTTGTGGTAATGTCACAAAATGTTTTTCAATGAAATGTTTTTGTTGCTAAGTGTATTTTAGATATTTAGGGTCTATGCCAAACTACAGAAATACTTCTGAAATATTATTTCTATTCTTTTCCTGTTCCCCCCAAATTGCAGATTAATTCAAAAGTAAAATCTGAATAGGTAAAAACGATGATTTCAATATATGAACAGAAGTTATTTACTGTGCTTAGCTGATCACGTGACCAAAAATATAACAATGAGATTTGCATGTGTAACTTTTACAATGTTACCGTAAAATTTTAGCATGGTAGCTTGCTGGTGCACTAATGAGAAGAGTGGCAGAAATCCTCAGAAGTGGTTGAATGTGTGTATTTTTAATATTCAGGGCATTAAGAGAGCTTTGGTACTAGTCTCTGGAAACACATCCTTCCGTATCTTAATTTTATTTCTAACTTTATGGAGATTGGTTATAATGTGAAAAAAGTACTTGCTTACTCAACCGAAACAGTGTGATAAGCAAACCAGCAATAAACTAGGGTGCTTTTTCATTACTCTCAATGGATATAATCCTACCATTGACCTTCTCTAAAATGTTATCATTATCCTGCATTACTACATTGTTTTATTAATGTTTGTTTTATTAATTAATGTACCAAAAGAAAGAAGAAAGGGGGAAAATGAAGGGAAACGGTGTTGCATAAAGCAATGATGTATTTCTCCTTTCTTCATAGAATTTCAGTTTCTAAACTTGTTATTTATGGTTTATGGAAAATTATAGAAGTCAGTAATTTCTAGTCAATTCTAAGCAACTTATTCTATAAATTAAGACATAAAAATTCAGTTGATTGTTAAAAGCTGAAGCCACAATGAATATCAGAGCTATTGATTTCATTTTCCTGGCTGGATAAAAGTCGAGAAAGCACAGAATGAAATATGATTTCCTGTTCTCATATTTGTTATTGTTTGATATAACTCAAATATGCTGACTGAGCTTTTATCCAAAACAAAGTATTTGTTAAACAAAATAATGATTAAAACTCAAGATTATAAGGAAGAGCTACCAGGGATTGTACTCTTGATCTATGCTAACAGATTATGCTGATAGGAAAGGGCAGAAGTGCAGGATGCTGGAGCTTTTCATTAACTTTTATGACAGTTTAAAAGTTGCAGATAATTATTAATTAGTGATTTGAGTTGCAACAAGTTGGTTGTATGTTATTGTCTTATTTTTCAAGTAATTGAAAATAAATGCTGCTAGGCTCAGGGATATAGCTAGGCGGTTCCGGCGCCTGTTTTGCAAGTGCAAGGGCCCTGGTTCATCCCCTGTAACCACATACAACAATGCCGGGTGTGGAGATTCACCCCCAACAGCAATCAGTACCACATACCACAGTGCTGGGCATGGTGGCTTACACCTGTAATCCCAGCACTCGGGAGGCAGAGGCAGGAGGATTACTATGATGTGAGTTTGAGGCTGAGCACAGGACTAGCCTGAACTACAAAGAGAGACCTTGTCTCAAAAAGAAACAAACAAACAAACAAAAATAAAAAACAGAAAAGAAATGCTTGTTTCAAAATAACAACAAAAAAGAAATGCAACTAGTAAACTGTTTAGATTGGAAAATAAAATTTATTAAACAAAGTAGTCATTTCAGAATCTACCCTAATATAATATAAATTAAATGTTAGTAAAAACAAAACATGTACATAATAAAATTTAGTGCCAACATATTAAAATAAAATATATTAAACATGTAAGAAAAAATTTCACTTTTGGATATGATTCCTTAATAAAAAATATACTCAGTTGGTTTCTTACTGTAATAACTTGTTAATAAGGACAGAAATCTCACTATCAGTTCCACAAAATATTAATGTTGTTTAAACAAGACTTCTATGCACAATTTCTAAAGTAAATTTGATTCTCCCTATGTTATTTTCTAATTTAGAAAAATTACCATTTCTCTATAAAATCTAGTGGAATAATGTCTCTATAATCTGACTGGGATTATCAAATGAAGATTCATCGCAGTAAGTGCCACATAATGTTAGTGAATTCTTTAAAGAAGTCTGAAGATCACACCATTACTGGAGCCTGGTGTGTTCTGTGCATCTCAGGCTCTGGCTCAGCATCTCTCTCCCTTCCCTTGTGAGCGCCTCTCATTTCCAAGGGAACTTACCCCATGAGTCCTCATCTCCTATCCAAGACAGAAATGCTTCCTGCCATGGTTCTGAGCCTCTGATTTGCACTCAGGAAGTATCACTCTACTGACCCATTGCACACCTGCACTAATCCCCGTTCTGTATGCAGTCCCTTGTGGTTTTAGTTGGTAATGAGAGAATGCTCCGTCTGCCTTCCAACCTTAGCTCCCAAAGACCCTTGTTCACCAGAAGGAAGAGCTCTTCCCCTCAGTCTTACCCTCCTTGTGCTCTGCCAGGTTTCCTGCTCCATTTGGTTCCATTTCCTGATTTCTTTTCTCAGTTCCTCCTGAATGGAGTCTCTTCACAATTCACTGGCTCTTGTGACTGTAGCTTTTGACTTTTAATTTCCTGGAATCATTTTGAACCTATTTCCACCATCACACCAATGTCACAGCTAAATCGTTAACTTAAGAGATGTCTTAACCTTCTCTGTTCTACAAGGGTAAACAAGCAAAGTGAATTTTGAGGCGTGTGTTGTCAAGAACTGTCTGTAAGATTTCCTTGATTATTTACTGTTTCGTGAGAATGTCATAGACCATCTATGTGTTGGTTTCATGACTCAACTTTCTCTGTCTAAAGTACAGACTTGTGAGAGGTCCAATCCAAGTTTGTCACTAATCACCTTTTGTTCTCATCTCCCTTGAGTTTTGTGACCCTAAAGTCATGGGAAGATTTTCTGTAACATTACTTTTAACACTGAGTAATAAAAACTAGTAATAAGTGAAATATTTTTATACAATTAAACACATTTGAGATAATTTTATTTAAATATATAATAGAATATGCTAAAGCAAAGATTTGATTATTGTTTCTCCTTGCTTGGCTATCCTTAATATCTCAAGTAAGGAGATTACATTTAATTTAATCTTTAAAATCAAATAAACTGGAAAATATTAGTTACAAATCACATGTTAACTTGTGTTAATAACTGGGTGGGTCCTCTCCATTAGTTTTTTGGGAAAACTAGAGCAGTGAAAACTGAAAGTGATATAAAAAATTAACACACAGTTCTGCCTATTCTGTATTGTTTTTAAAAAGTCTAATGACTGAGATAGAAATGTACATGTAACATTTCCTTCAGTGTTAAAAATGTCATTGGACTAAAGTTGCCCAGAAAAACAGCCAGGGAATAGGGCCATTTAATATCATTTTGGAATGATTGTACCTGCGGAATGGGATTTTGAAAATATTATGCCATGTAAAGCCGGGGCAAACAAAGCTGTGCATATCAACTAACCAGTTCACGAGGCTTTTTGTTTTTCTGTTGCTAGTTCTTCTGTCACAACAACGGAATTCCCCAGCCTGTCATTTCTTGTTTGTTCTCCATCTCAGCCAAAGACATATGTGAGACACACATGGGCATAAAGTCACAGAAAAGGTGAAAATGTAGACAATAACAAATACCGAAGGTCTGACCTGATAGCATCTGTGTCCCACAGCAGACATTCATCAGCAGCAGTAGATATTTTTTCACATGATTCAGAATATTCTCTTATATGATAAGAATTTCTCTAAAACTAAGCTAATGCAGACTTATTTTGTCAGATTTAAAACCACAATTTTTTATTGTATATCATCTGCCTTTTTCCACTCAGCAGAATTACGTACCAACAACAAATACTTTAGTACATAAATGACCATATTTTTTGTTTGAAACATTTGCAAAAGTTTCTATAAAATTATACAATCAGTATACTAAAGCAATATAAATTTTGACAGCATGGATTATCCGTGGAAATGTGTTTTCCTTCAAGTGATTTTTAATTTTCTTAATTAAATTTTAATTTTTCTACTTGTACCTACACAGAGGGAAAGGACACTTTTTGTCTCTCTGCAAATGTCAGTTGACAAACTAGTAAGTATCAATCTCCTGCATATGGCCATAAATGAATCATGATTACTAAAACTGAATTTTGCTTGTTAGATCTAAATGTCAGAGAAAGATTTTCACTATCTCATTTTTCCAATGTCCTGTGCAAGTCATTATTTAACCTTTGAAAGTACTAGATTACAATACCAAAAAATATAATTTAGAGTGAAAAATGCATTTGCTATGGACAAAACCCAAATTAAAAAATCTAGTTGTAGATTAAATGTTCTGTTGTAGATATCATGATTGGAAATGTTACTGTATTAATCTTATAGAAACAATGCTATAAATTATAGTTCACCCTGACTTTTTAATATTCATTTTTAATCCTTACAAAAAATGGGAGAGTTTACTATGTGACTTGTATCACTTTAAGAGAAAGTGAATTATAAATGTTAATCAATTCTGATTCTTGGCCTAAGGGAAGGACCCTTCAAAACAGGAAAATGGAGCTAGCTGCCATATTTAGGGCTTCTGATTACAGATATTTTCAAGAGCTTTAGGGGTTCAAGTCCCTTGTTTTTTTAATTATCAAACATATATATTTTTTCTTTCTAGAAAATGTTTCATTTTTTATTTGTAAAATAATTAAGCATGGATTTGAAATAAGATGACACATGAAATTAGTCAAGGAAGTGAATACAAGATAGCACACAATAAAAGAACAAAGGGATAGATAGAAATTAGAGTGAAGAAAGTAGTTAGATTTATCTATTGCTCGAGGGTCAAAATTAAGAGAGAGAGAAAGAAGGGTTAGAGGAATCTTTTCTGACACATTTGTAGAGGTGGTCCCTGAGGGCTGAACAAATCAAGTTGAAGGTACAAAACTCCATTTGGTGATATAGAGCTTGAGTGTTTTTCGTATAGTGTCTCTATAACCGAGTCTACTTTAGCAGTAAAAACAATACATTGGTTGTATATGTGGTTGCCTGGGTGCACTATGTAAAGGAAGTATCTAGTGTGTGGTACTGTGTATGAAAAAAATAGGCTAAATAGTTCCTACTTTCTTCCAAAATGAAGTATCTAAGTTTTAAAATTTCATTATTTTGCCCTAATTAAAAAGGATACCCGCATATGTGGTACATTTGTCACAGAAATCCAGTAAAAGAAAATGGCTGCTATTTTAAGAATTAGCAGAAAAATCTAGGTCATATGTAAGTATGAATCCTTGCTTTTAGTCAGCAGAATTCACACACGTACATAGTAATGCTTCTTTTAGCTCGTTGTATGAAGACACAGTCTGTTGTTTTATCCCTAGAGACTGGTGAGGCCTTTCACCAGCTTGTTCTCCTGAATCCCCGTTGAGTTCATGGAAACCCCAAGCCAGGGTTAGTTCCCTGTTAGTTGGTAAAGAAGAGCAGACTGAACATATTGGACCGCAAGCCGCAGAGGTGGGAGAAGGCCCTGGTCGTCTTAGTCAACCTTTCTCCTGATTCGCAGTTGGAAGGCTGCTCCTTCCTGAGGAAGTGCAGGTAAGACTAGCTGAGTCTGGACCAAGAACTGGACTGTCAATGGCCACTCAAAACAATAAGATACTGAATGGTTGGTTTTTAAAGTGATCTCTAAATTTATGAAGTGATTTCTATGTGAGGAAAGCTAAGTGATGCTGTACTAAAGAAGATGGCTGGGAGTTACCATGTTGCTTTTCCTCTGACAAAGGATTGGTCACTGGACCATAATATTAAATAAATCTTTGGATACTTAGACATTGAATTTGTAGAATGAATATTTTTCCATTCTTGAAAGGCTAGAGAGATATTTCCTGTGTCTTTATTTGACCCATATTTATTTACTGCTTCAGGAAAATAAAAATATAAAATTATAACCTCTGTTCTCTCTCTTATAGAGAAGAGTAGCAGCAAGGACATAGACTCGGGGAAGCCACGTACAGAAGCCAAGGGAGCTTATTACAACATGACTGCTCCTCTGCTCAGCCAGTGGCTCCTGGTGAAGGCTGGAACCACAGCTGGCAGACAGTTAGAACTGAGGTCTCTCTCAATGTCAAAGAGTCCATCTTTTACCACTGTGTGTGTGTGTGTGTGTGTGTGTGTGTGTGTGTGTGTGTGTGTGTGTGACACAGAAGTGTCACATTCACCTTCGTGAATCTCATACACACATCTCACGTTGTGAAGGTTCTTAGACACTTTAACACCCCCTTCCTGTCTCTTCCTTTCAAATTCTCTTCTAACCCTCAGAACAGTCACCTCATCTCCCTCATTCCTGCTCCCTCTCTTTCATTTTTGTATATGAATTTCTGATTTTTCAGAATTCTCAGTATCTTATTCAGTAAATGCTGCCTGCCATTTATCGCTACAATACCACAAGTCTGCCTAATGTTACTCTGGGGCATTGGGGCACTGACTCTCTGACCTTTTTTTCCTCTGTTGATTCATATCAAAGACATCAAAGAAGAATCAGAGGTCACAAAGTTAGTTTTATTGTCAACTTCTCTCAAACTCTAAAGGAAATAGGGCTGTTTCCAAAATTTTGACATTTAAAATACATATATATCTTATTGATGCAATATGAATTTGTTATTAAATTAATAATTCTATTTCTATACAATAGGATGGCATGCATTATAACCTTGCTCTGAAGGATATTTAATGAAATTAAATGAGCTTTAATATCATCAAGTATGAAGGGTGCTCTACTATGTGTGTATACTGGAAAAGAGAAATGTCTGTCCATGTACATTTATCCATCCACCCGGAGTCCTTGTAATATGAACAGAAAACCTATACTCTATTTTAGAATAATCATAAACATTTATTTCAGATAGGGATTATGGATGGTTAAAAAACATTCCTACTGCTATTATGACTTTTTATAAAATCTTACAACTACCTGAAATAAAAGCTAATGTCAATGAAACCATTAGAATTAGGTAAAACATGGCACCTTTTATTTGGAAATTTTGTCCTTTGTTAGACATTCACAAATGTAAACAAATTTTCCATGACTATCTACCATTTAGCTTTGATCTTGCTTTTTCCTGTCCTTATTCATTCTATTTGCATTGCTAACTTCTATTTCTTTTTGAAGACTCATCTTGGAAGATGCTTCTTGAGTACACAGGTCTTTGTGTTCAGAATGTGCTTGTAGGTGGTGTGTCTTCAGGCACCGAGGTCAACTTGCCCACACTATGATGGAATTGTGCTGCAAGTCCTTGCTTCTGCTTCTGGTTTTCCCATCAGACTGCAAACACTTCAAGGAAGGAATCAGGTGAGTCATATTTATATCATAAAGCACAACTGTAGGCTTATGCTGCCCTGTAGAATAATACTGTGATCCATCCATTCATTCACTTGTCCAATCAACAAACATTCATGGTGTTACATAACACAATGGTTTTAATCATGTTACATGATAGCACATAAAACAGGAGAGTGAGGCAAAACTCACTGGGAGATTTTGACATAACTCTCATAACAGATTTGACATGGATATAGCAGGGGTGCTTTAAAAAGTGGAATTGGAAAGTATGTGTTACTAGGTACCTTTCTGGGGAAAACTTCTCAGAGATATAAAACAATGAGGTCTGATACTCTTCAGAAAAAAAGAGTTGTTCTATGCGAGTGAAGTACTTCAGCTTATTTGCTGCCCTTATGGCCCATTCTCACTTTCTGAATGACAGAGAGTTGATGTGCTCAGGGTATTGCTGAGGTTATGTGAGGACTTGGAGAAGGACACAGCGGGAAGTACCCATAACTTATCCTAGAATGGTACCAAAAGAGGTTGTTGGCAGTAGCAACAAAGATCATTTTCCATTCTTTTCTTTCAACATTTAACTCCTTCTGGGCAGAAATTGTCAACTGGGGGCAGTCCTGGTCGACAAATTAAGAAATAGTTCTTCAACAATAATTGACATTTTAAATAAGCAGAACTGCTACGTGTAAGAATAAACCTCTGGTCAACAAATGGCAACAGGTGATACAAAATAATGACTTCTAGACAATTTATTGGGAATTTTTCTCATGTTTACCAATAAAATTTCCTTGGAATATTTGTGTGTGTGTGTGTGTGTGTGTGTGTGTGTGTGTGTGTGTACATGCACATACACAGCTTGTGTAAGATCTAGAATAGTGTAGCAATCACACCCCTTCTGCGCTGTGGTCACTGACTTTATATGTCCAGGCTACTCTTTCACTGAGTAGCACCCAGTAATGAATGAAGTGTGTTTGGGGTGATTTATATGTGGCTCTCACTTGTGAAGGGAACATCTTCCCCAGTTGTAAAGAGCACCAAACAACTGGCTTGTAGCATGGACAGAATAATTGGGAAAAGAAAGAGGAAGGAAGTCTGCTCATTTTCTCTGCAGGAGCTCCACTCTTTGATGTTGCCTTGAAATGTTGGGCTCCTGTTCCCTCCAGCTCCCAGCACTGGTTGTCCAGTGTCCTTGTACCAAGCCTTTGATTTTCCACCCATGTGCAGACAGCCGCTCCTCATTCGTCCGCCTCAGATCTGACCATGGGGCTCTGCTTTCTCCAGTTCTGTAAGTTCATCAACCAAGTTATCTGTGTATGTTCTACTATTCTGCTCCTCCAGTAATTCTCTTCCCTTTCATAAAGACTAGAATCTTATTTGCTAACTATCCATAGCATATATTTGTAAGATTCACCAAGCTACTGTAATGTTGAGCTATTAGATAATCAAAATAAGCATTGTATTTTAATTTTAAGAAACCATGAGAGTAGTTGGAAGTTTTATTTGAAAGGAGGCATCAGATTTGATGGCAGAATTTTTGGACATTTTCACATAGCCTTTTAAAGTCATATTTTAAGTTCAGTTTGATGCCCTCAGTGCTTGGGTCTGTGTTAGGGTCCTAAACACTGGCCTCTAAGCCTCGTCTCCTTTTGCCCATGCTTAGTTATTTTTGTTTGTTTGTTTGTTTTGTTTTGTACAATACCTCCTCTTGTCAGCCTCACTGAAATCCACAGCCTTCAGACACAAGACTGCACCTTTAACTCCATGAACTCTTTTTTTTTTTTTTTTTTTTTTTTTTTTTTTTTTTTTTTTTGAGACAGGGACTCACTTTGTAGTTCAGGCTGGTCCTGAGCTCCACCTCAAGCTCACATCACAGCAATCCTCCTGCGTCTGCCTCCTGAGTGCTGGGATTACAGGCATGAGCCACCACATCTGGTACTGTGGTATGTGGTACTGATTGCTGCTGGGTGTGAGTCTCCATGTCCAGTATTGTATGTGGTTGCCAGGAATCGAACCCTTGCGCTTGCAAGATAGGCGCTGGAACCACTGAGCTAAATCCCTGGCCCATAACTCCATGAACTCTTGAAGCAAAACAAATAAGGAGTTTTTTCTCTTATTTGTGATAACATCTTTCATTATTGAAAAGAAGTAAATCTTAAAATTACAAAATGTTTTTTGTACAAATGTTTCTAGTACTCATTTCTAGATATATTTATAAGCTAACAGAAAGTAAAGGTATATGACTCTCGAGTCAATCTCAATCTTTTGATGTGAATTAGTTGGAAGGGCCTCATATCCAACCACTCATGAATGTGAAGACCAGTAAATGTCAACTCGTTCTCAAAGGCCAGAGGCTGATTAGGTTAGAGAAAGAAACTACTTTGCCAAACTGTTTATTGTATTCATGTGTATTTAGCAAACTGTCTTGAACAATATTATAATTAATACTTGATGAGTATTCAATAGTATATTACTGAATTTAAATATTTTAAAAATATGAATTATAACATAAATAGGCAAAAATACTTTGGAATGAAGTTATACCTTCTCTCAATATACTCTCCTCTAGTGCTCTTGGTCCCAACACCATGCCATTTTAGGGTGCATTAGACTGGTTTATTGGTTGCTTATTTATTTATATTAATTCCCAGAACAATTGAGAGTAGTTTACTCCCCAAATCATAAATGCATTATTTATTATTAAAACAAGAAAAAAGAGAAAGAGCCAGGTAATAAACTAAAATGCAGGGTGAGACTAACTACTGATCTAAATATAAATCAAAGCTTTGATCCTGCTGGAAATTGAGGCACATTGGGGAATATTGTATACTAAGTCACTCTTTATTTATTCATGGAAGTCGACCATGAAAACACAATATGATGCTTTTTAATACAAACTGTACAGTGTTTTAAGTGATGATTCTTTATACGTGGGGTATTAGTACATTACAAAGAAGATTCAATGGTACTTTCATAAAATATTTGGCTTATCATTTATATAGCACTTTATAGATATCTTCTTAATAAAAAGAAATAACACAATGATAAATATTATGCTTTGTGAAGACAATTCAGACTGACATATAATTCAGGTAACTTTTAGAGGAGTTTCTTTTACCATTTAAGTTGAGGTGGTTAAGTCTGGTCAATGTTAACGCCGGTGAGTGCATGATTAGCATATTATTTTTTGTCATTTGTGTCACTATTCATTGATGAAGAACCTGAACTTGGATTATTGGAAGTGAAGCTATCGTGTTTTGGTCCTGAAGAACAAATAAATTTTGGTGTGACAGATGGAAATGCTTGTATGTAAATATCATGGTGTAGGTGGCTTAGCACTTTGTTTTAGAATTGAAAAGGTCTGGATCATTAGTACACTTCTCCCTCGTGGTTGGCTGTGGAGATTTTCATAGACATAACCAAATCTTTCTCACGTTACCTCACTCAGTCTGCTTAAGTGCTTAAACAAATGCTAGTTTGAAGTCTTCAGGTTCTTTCCCATGACTCTTACAGGTTATGCATTTAAAATTTGTTTTAAAGATCAGAATTATATAACTCTTTGCTTTGGGAAAAATTTAATATTCTCCAGGTACCTACAGTTCACTTGGTGGCTATGTTTGTTGATATCTCTCCAGTGTGTCCCAAAGAATGTATAACTTACCTTTATCCTATTCATCACACTTCACTGTAGAGTCATTCACTTTGAAGAGAAAGCTTTTATTCTACTTCAAGACATATGAAAGTTAGTTTTCTCTCCTGGGATAACATTTGTTGCATCCAGCCACTATGTGATGTTTTGACAAGGATGTGGAATTGTCATCAGAAGCATTTTCTACACGTGGTTTTTACCAATCAATTCAAAGGCTAATGACAGATCAGTAAATGCTGTGAATGAAATACCATAAGGTTTTCCCACTTTCTTAGCAAGTGCAGGCAGAATATAAAAATCATTGCTATGATTTCAACAGAATGGATACATAGACCCTTAACATTTAGATGAGGAGGACCATGATAGAAAGGAAAAAGTGAGAAAAACAATAGCAAAACACAATCTCAAGTTTTGAGAAGTTATGTAAAAAACAAAATACACACACATCCTGTAGGGAAATAATTTTCAATGTCTGAGTAAACATGGATATTGCATTTAGACTATCCTTTTAATACTTAAACTCATCAATTAGAACAGTGGGCTCTATGAGATATGCCCTTCTAATGCCACACCTACTGATATAGGAAACACAGAAGACACATTTTGGATAACAATGTTCAGTAAGCCACTGTTAGAAATTTTTATCTCTGCAATTTTATTTTCAAATATGTGAATTAATGTCAACTAAAATCTTCTCATGAAGATGTGTTTGGAAACGATGCAAATTTCACACATGAAATACCATTCTCCTTCCGCAGTCTTATGTTAGCTTCATGTGTGCTGTTGATGCTATCTTCGCTTAGTTTTGGCTTCTTTGTGTGTTTTCTGTTTCGTTGCCAGACCCTCCTCCCCCGTGCTCAGGTGGCCATAGCCTGCTGATCTCAGAGAAAGGAGCATCGCGAGGTTTTGAGTTATCCGTCCTCCGTGGTTACATATTTCACTCTTGGCTTGTAGTTAACCTGCCATGATGGGCTGTCTGACGATAACTCAATGTCTGAGCTGCCCCGGAAGATGACAAATTAAAAATAAAAATAAAACAAAAACAGCCTCCTCCTCAAGAAAAATGTGAAATACTACGGGAGACAAGATCTGCAGGAGATTCTAAACGTTTTAGACAGCAGACATTGCTTCCTGCAGGCTCTGACAGGCTGCTGAGAGGGGAGAATGGCATCTGCCATGATCTGAGGATGCTGAGCACAGGGGCCTCGTACCTCCCGACTCACTTCTTCCCTTGGGCTCCTTCCTGTTGCATCTGCAAGTTCCTTGAGCCTTCTGGGATGGGTAGATATTACATGAATAAAATATGAATAAAATATACGCTTTGTCCTGTGGGCAGGGGCTGCTGATGCGAGTAGCACAGTGATTAAAGGACAATTCTAGCACTTGTTGAATATGGCGCCTCACTAAGGGCCCTGGTGAGCTTCAGCTTCGCTCCCATTAAGGGGCATCACTGAGGTATCTAGCAATTCATATGTAGGACGGAGGCGCCTTCACCCCACCAGAGAGTGACAGAACAGGACAGATCTCCGCTCTGGTGGGGCCTTCACTTCAGCACCTGCCCCAGCAAGTGTCGCAATCCAAATGCTGACTCAGCAGCTCGCAGACCTCAGATAACAACTCACACTATAACTCGAACTACGTGTGGGTCTCCTAAGTTATAAAGAACACATTGCATTTATTTTGAAGGTTATTTTGTTTCAAATACAATAAGTGAAGCAGATCAATCCACTAATTTGTTCCAGTCTCTTGTTTTAAGTACCATTCTGCTGAGTTTCATGAGAAAAGGTAATACTATATTGCTTATTAGTATTTTCCAGAAATTTATGTGTACTATGGCTTATCTTGGAGGAAACACAATGGATTCTTATAGATAGCTTATTAGAAACTCAACAAATACACATATACATTGGAATATCGTTTCAGAACTGGAGCACACAAATGGGTGGGTTAAGGAGGAGAGAGAGACAGAGACAGAGACAGAGATGGAGACAGAGGCCGAGCCACACACAGAGAGAAACTGAACTTACTTCAGAAACTAACATTATTACATCTGAACCAAAGCATCTTCTCAAGATATCTGAGTAAATTTCCCGTGGTTACTTTGTACAACCCATCACTACACATTCGAGAAATGCATAGTAGCCCATAAAACTCTTCTCAGGCTATCACAGGGAGGTGAAGAAGAGTTAAGAATTGTTGAAGTGGTGATTCCTATGGATATCCACAGTATACACACAATAAGTTTTCTCACATTTGAATATTATACTATTTAACATGAACCTCCAGATTTCAAAATTCTCCCGGAAAATTGAAGGGTAGGAGAATGTGTGTGTGTGTGTGTGTGTGTGTGTGTGTGTGTGTGTGGTGTGTATGTGTGCACGCACACGCACGTGCAAGTGCGAATGTGCTGCAGCAGCTGTCTCCTTTAGAAGGCAAGTTATTTCTTTAGTTTGGTCCACAACTATTTACAGCCAACTAACAGTTGTGATTCTGTCTCACATCCGTTGCATTTACTGATTTATCTCCGTATCTGGCCCATTAGGATTCTGCAGCACACTCATTGGGCTGGGAAGTCATAGGAAGCTTTCCCAGGCTTAAATTATTATCCTTGTTACCGGGGGTTACTCATGTATCTATGAACCTTTATTTGGTGTCAAGGTGTTTATCCTTTTTCACATTTCCTAAGTTTATTTATACCCTTCCTTTTCTTTGACCTTACATTTATTATACAAACAATGATGGAATAATTACAGTAGGTTCTTTCTTAAGCCTTATGGCACCACATATAGCTTTGACAACATCAGGTACTTAGATTCCATGCAGTAATGGGCCCTTTATTTCAAACATATTGCTAAGATGTTATCGTTCTTTTCTTTACATACGATGGATGATGTAACTCTCTGGAAAGGCATTGTGATTTAGTTTACCAAAGGAGTTGGATGATAGAAAAGATATTTAAGTTGCATGTTCATGTAAAAGCCAGTGAATGTAAGAAAAGAATTGGCTAAATAAAAATCTTGGCTCTGTTTTGCCTTCAGGATTTTTGTGGCACAGCATATCATATGCTGATACATTATCTGATAAAATTTCTGTTGCAATGATACAAATTAATAGAAAGGATTTATCATTTTTATCAAGTAATAGCAATAAGAACCCTCCTGGGAAATAGGACTTATCTCTGAATTAAAGCAATTAAATTCATGCCACCAAATCATACAACCTCAGTCTTGGGAGGTTATTTAAAATTGCTCCTGGTCACACGAAATACATTTTTAATGAGTAGCATAGAGCGCTGCCAGTACTTAAGGGTAGAAAAACTCCATGGAAAGCACCGTTTAAAACCCTTGTTAATGTGTATATCACATCCCAATAATCCTATTACCCAGGTCAATGGGAAAGTTATATCCACTCTCATGGAGGGTTTTACAGAGTAGAGAGAAGTCAGAGAAACGCCTGTTGTTTAACTATTGATAAGAATTT
>PVIR01014307.1:0-40522 GCA_004026965.1 Petromus typicus | reverse complement strand
CAGCAGAACTGAGACTAGAACTAGGTACAATTAGATCCTGTGCTCTTTCTGCCAGCTCTGTGGCCTCCTGGTAATACCGATATGGATGAATAGAGGTTCATGAGACTTCCCACAATGGTAGCTCCTTTCTAAATAATAGCATCAAAGAACTACTCAGGAGAAAGTCAGTGAGGAATGTGAAAGTGTATTTGAGAGGCCAATGATGACCATTACTGTGGCCCTTGGTCCTTCAACTGAAAACCCATGATTGGTCCTGAAAGAGAACTGATTAGAAGAGACAAGATTAGTGCTGGTAAAGTATTTAGAGCAATGAGCAACAGATGTAACTGATATACAAAGAGTCTTTGTTAAATAGATATGCATACATTTGTGTGCTCAGGGCTATCAGGTATCCTAGTTTAAAGATTCTGTCTCTACTAGCAAGGGTATGCAATAAAATTCATAGTAATAACACTGACAATGGTTTATCATATTGGTTGACCTCATCTTTAATCCTTAAAACACTATAGATAGATACAATCAAAAGTAGGTTAAATTTTTAAATTAAACAGAATGTATTGTAGTAAAAGACACATCACCATTAATTACCCTCAACGCCCCCCCCAACACAATTATCCATCACTCTTGCAATGAGCATTGAGCAACAGATGTTGCTCATTTCAGAAGCAGCTCTGGAAGTCTTGCTTTATGAGTGTCTTCTCCTGCCTGCCTCAATATCCTGAGTGACTCAAAATATTTACAGCAATTTCTGTCAAACAGAACATTACAATCTGCCTTTATCCACCCTATTTACTGTCACTGGGACCATGTGACTTTGGGCTGTCTCCCAGTGTCAAAATGACAATGAAAAGTAAATGTTTTGAATAATTCAGGACATGGAAGCAGCCAAAACAGCACAACTAAAGACATTCACAGAAGAGGACTTTGAGAACTGCTTACAAAGTGGCAAGAAAAAATACAGTAAGTGCATTGAAAGCAAGGGGGAATGTTTGAAGGGAATCAATAGCAATGTGTCTTTTAATGTAATTTTTTTTTGTTCAAACATTCACTATATTGTTTGATCATAACTCTCTGTGTTAGTCCCATGTTGAGGATGTGAAAAGTAACATTAAGAGAGCTTATTGCTTTTAAGCAAACAGTAATATTTGAAGTTGTGTACACCTAATTCTGTCAGTTGAAATAATTATTTAATTATTAAATTTTTAGTCTTCAATTTTTTTCATTTTTCCTTCATCTCCATCTGCCATGAAAATAATTAGCTACATATTACTTTTGAGAAAGAGAATTCTGTGAGACCTAAATGAAAAGGACTGGAAGTATAAAATAAACACCTACCACATAAAACTAAAATGATTCATCAATAAATTCTAATATTGGTTACATGTTGAAATAAAATTGAATATGTTATGTTAAATTTAATATATTATTAAAATTAATTCACAGGTTTTATTTTTAGTCCAGTACTAGAACATAGTTTTTATAGCTACTAGAAAAGTTTAAGTTACCCATGTGGTTAATATTATATCTGCCATTGATTATAGTACAAATCTCCCACATCTTGACGTCAGAAAGAGAGAACCAAATAGGAAAAAATGTTTTTGCTTTTGAATTGTTCTCCTGGCATTAAGCTATAACCCAAGATGTTCAAACACTGAGTTCCACAGTATTTGTCAGATTGCTTTTATTACTATAATTCATAGCAAAACTACATCACATCACATTTCAACCCAAAGTAATCTGATTTTTATTGTTTAGACAGATATTATGTTAGTGTTACAAAGTTGTGTGATATAAAAACTAAAACAATAGCTTAATTATCAGAGAAATTAACTTCTCCTTACTTACATTTTCAGTCCAGTTATCTCAGTTTATGTCAGTTAAATCACTAATCTAACTTTATAACCCACTAATGAATTTCAACCTCATTCGTAAAACTCAGCATAGTGCCTATAATTAAGACACTAATTCCATCTACATGGAGGTAAAGGGATATTTTGGTAAATAAGGAACTGAATCTGGTGGAAATGAGCTAGCAGAGGCCTACAGCAGCCACAGCAAGTTCTGTGGCCTGTTCAGTTGACCACACTGAAGGGAGAGGACTTCGAACAAAAGGCTTCCTCCCTCCCCTGGAATCAGCATTAGTGAATATGTGTGATGTCCAGCAATTGTTCCACCTGGTCAGTATCACTCCTTCTTCCAAGGAAAAGGAAAATATTTCTTTTGGTTCCTTCCCTTCCTATCCAACCCCTACTCCCCACTCCAACTCTGTCCATAAGATTCAAATAAAAATTGCCCTATACAATAGGCCATGTCTGATAACTCAAGAATAGGAGCTCAACCCAGTTAAGACCAATCAGAGACTATTCCCAGGAGTTGTGGGCATCTAACTAGAACAAGGGGAAGTGAGTCTCTTATGATGATTTATTTACTTATATTCAAACATCTTTGACAGATTAATTTCCTATTGTACCAACAGAAACAAGTAGAATTCTCTTTGCTGAGTAACCTTCAATTATGTGAAAGTTTTCCAACAAACTGCTTTTCCTAAGATTCTTAGAGGTATGTTCTCTTGCCTGAAGCCAATAATCTGGAGTACACAGATTAAAGACAGAAAATTCACCCAGTGGCATAACTTCAGTGACTCAAAGAACCCATGTGGGCAGGAATAGAATTCTCTTCCTCCCCCAACACTTCTGACTTCTCAGAACTGTACCTTCCACGGCTTGCACATCTAACCCCAAAGTCTACAGAGGTCTTTGTGCTCTGGAAAGGACGGAGATCAAAAGAGTTGGTGCCAGTCATACACCACTGACTCCAAGCAACCTGTTCCCAAACTAAGGTGATCCCTCTAACACTGCAAAGGTTTGTACCCTGTTTATAATGCAAACAGTTAAGTAAGACAAAACATGCTCCTGATATGATATTGCAGCTTAACTGAGGGAAAGAGGTTTTATTTAATGTTCACAATCAGCTTTTTTAAAAAAAGATCAACAAACCATTGCTCATCAGTTAAAAATCATTTTCTTATAGAAAAACATTAAAATTTCTATTCCCAAAGGTAAGGTATCCAGTGACTTACTTTGTGGTGTCTGTTTCAGTGGTTACTTTAAGACTGATCTGTGGCTAAACTTAAGAACACAGAATGTTCCAGTATCTTGTAAAGTGAGGAAGCATTAGGCCCTGCAGTTTGATTTAGTGGCCTGAGGTTGCCCACAAGTTCCTTTGAACTACTTTGCTCTTGGACCACAATTATTTCTTATGCTTTTAGAGTAACAGATACGCTGTTCCTAAAGGAAGAAGGAATATGTGAAAGCCTGTAAGATTAATCTTCAACAGAAAGCATATATCTGGTTGAATCAAAGGGGGAAGCAGAGGCCAAGGTCAATCTCAGCACACAAACAGCTTCTCTGGACACATCACAGCTGCAGGGTAGCCATCCGGCAACAAATATAGAGCACAGTAATAGAATAACAGATGCTATGACCTTGAGTCTTTTGTCTTCTTGGGAAAATTTCCCAGAATGCAGCACTGTTTGTATTTCTCAGGAATGTTAGTGCCTACAGATTCCTATAAGAAATCTTACATGACACCTAGGTGGTCTCTTAGAAGACTCTGAATCCACAGCTTGAAAAAGGTCCAGAGAATGTCAATCAGCCATACACACACACACACACACACACACACACACACACACACACACACACACATATATATGTATATATTTCTATTTAGATATATATATATATATATTCCTATTTCGATAAAATGTTGTTTTATTTAGTGCATAACTGAGGCTTGCAATGGAAGCATAAGAAGTCCTGAGTTCAACATTTATTAAGCACACACTGTATGTCAAGCTACTGCAGTGAATGACATAAATGTGGCTCCTGCTCATTGAGGTTGACCTTTTCTGAGGTTGGAAAGGGGGTGAGGAAATGAGAAAGAAATTTCACGAGGAAACCAGGTCATATAAAATGTACAAAGGGTCAGAGAGAAGGAAGAGAGGAGAGTATCCTGGCTGACCACCTCTAGCTCGCCCCCCGCACCTCCCAACCCCCTCCGCGCTCCTTTTCCTCACCGACCCCCACCTGCCCTGCCGTGCGCTGCGCGGACGCCGAGGGCTTCCTGTTCTGGAGGTGGCGGTCACGAGCCCCAAGCTCCGAGCGATGGCTCAACCGCCAGATTCTCTCCTCCAACAATCCGAACTGTTGACCAAGATGGGAAACGAAGCCAGTTACCAACAGGAGATGTGCTCCCCCTTTGATACCTATGAAATTAAAAAGCTGAGCAAGAGTTTCAAAAAGATGGACGTGGACAAATCGGGCACTCTGAGCGTGGAGGAGTTCATGACCCTCCCAGGGCTACAGCAGAACCCCCTGGTGAAGCGAGTGATCGACGTCTTCGACACGGACGGCAATGGAGAAGTGGACTTCCAAGAGTTCATCACCGGCATCTCCCAGTTCAGCGTCAAGGGCGACGTGGAGCAGAAGCTGAGGTTTGCCTTCAGCATCTACGACGTCGACAAAGATGGCTACATTTCCAACGGGGAGCTCTTCCAGGTGCTAAAGTTGATGGTAGGCGACAACCTCAGTATCTGGCAGCTGCAGCAACTGGTGGACAAAACCATCATCGTTATGGATAAAGATGGCGACGGGAAACTATCCTTTGAGGAATTCAGCACTCTGGTCAGACGCCTGGAGATCCACAAGAAGTTGGTACTGACTGTATGAGCCTCTCCTGGCATCACTCAGTAACTTGCTTTCTTTCATCTTCGCTCAAGGCGTCCAGCAACTTCTCCACTATCTATAATTGCTTCTCTTTTCCAACGCTTGGCTTCATCACCAATGCAATGTTAGTAACTGTTCTCCTGATGCCTCAGGGTATCATCCTGGGTAGGAAGGAAGCAAGATGAAGGAGCTTGGTGGAGAAAGAAAAGTTGCTTAATAAATTTTTGTTTGTTTGATTCAACTATAAGAAGTCAAGAACCTGAAAAGCTCAAAACTAAAATAAACGTCTGATTTTCTTTCTCACAGTCTTGGAGTAGGAGGAAATGATCCAACTTGTATTAGGTGTCTAGTGAACTGTTTTCACTTGTATTCAGACATCTTTGACAGACTGTTCACTCCTAGTGTAGCAACAGGGACAAGTGTATTTCTTTTGCTGAATATCTTTTAATCACTAGCTGCACAATAAATGTGCATTTTCCCTGTACCTCCACAGCACCAGGCCTCACAATGCACCCACAATTTCCTGGACATATTTGATGAGTAGAAGTCTAGTCTAGCTCCTCCTCCATTAGCCTTCATCAGAAACAAGACTCAGGGCTCATATAAAAGAAAGAATAAGTCACCTGGACAACCCTAGCTATCAGCTTCCGCGGCAAGGGATTTCAGTGTTAGCTGTCCATCCCAGTGTTAAGTTCAGAAGAAAGGTTTTCTAATCAAATAGGGCAGGATCCTTCCCAAGCCCTTAGGATCATCCCCAACTCTCAAGCCCACTCTAGTTGGAGTAAATGAGACACATACAGAAGGGCCTTCCACAGGTTACAAGCAGAAAAGATGTAGACTCTGCTGGGGATGTCCATGGTGGATTAACTCATGGTCAACTTGAAATGCCCATCTAAGTTCACTGTAGTTCTGGGGATGGAGAACTCACCTAAGGAATGGAATCAAAGAAGAATGGGAGGGGAAGATTGCTGCTGCGGATTTTCCTGGAGAAGTTTGTTGCAGCTGGTTTTGCTCATTCAAATTCACCTGTTTTCCTCCTTACAGGACAGCAGGTTCTCACTCTCCTTGCCATAGCTGCCTGCCTCTTTGGGGGAGCTCTGATCTTTGCCTTGAACGTCATTTCTGGCTCCAGTGCAGATCCTTCAGCCTGTAGCACAGACCCTTCACCCCACCAGGACAGACTTTCTAGCTTCTGCCACTGGCCCTGGGCCTTTCTAGAGAAGATCCTTGCTAGGCATTTGAATGAGAAATTGCCATAGGTTTTAGATCTTTGACCAGACTGATGTAGGACATTGCCAAGGGATCCAGGTCCTTGACCAGAATCTTTGGCTCTCTAGCATAAGGTCAAATCACTTGCACTCTTCTCCATTTGACTTTTTGGGTGACTATTACAAAAATAATTTTATAAAATATGTATCCTATATTAAATTTATTCCCTTAAGCCACTCACCACAAAAACGTTGAGGTGGCTTTGTGTTGCTCTGAGCCTCAAGATATAGAAATTGACAATCATGTCTCCACAGCAGAGGTACATACCAGCCATACCAGCTAAGGGTGGTTTTGAAAACAGACCTGAAACCTAGCAAAGAAGCTCAAAGCTTTCATATTCTCAGAAGATTTTTCCCCTAACGCATCACTTAGTGTAGAGTTCCTCACACCCTAATAGAAAGACCTGTGTCTAGGTATGTACTGGAGCCTATATGTTCTAGATGAGATCAAATATGTATACGGTTCTCCCATGCTCTCTATGCTGTGTTGATAACTTGACATTGGTCATGGTGGGAATAGTATACCATGGAAAAGAACAGGAAAATTAGTTATTTGTTTGGTGTTCTCTGGAGAATCAGTTTAGCAGTGAGGTCACCATCCGCTCCGGCCTCAGTGTTGCCAGGTCTCTGGCATGACTCCTACTGCCCTCAGATCTCATAACACAAGCTGCCCTCACAAGAGCAGGGCCAGGACTGATCGCAGAATCTGTCAATTGATACCACTTCTCTTTCTCACAGAGAACCACCCTCGTATAGGCCACCTATGGCTCTCGGAATACAAAATCACATGTCCTCTTTCACACAGAGCTAGCACTCTGGTGGTTTTTCCTCAACAAAAGAAAGATCAATCTCTATAAGATTTAGTACTGTTAATTTTTTGAGACAAGTTCTGTCTTTGTAGTTCAGGCTGGCCCTGAACTCACTATGTAACCCAAACTGGCCTTGAACCCACAGTGATCCTCCTGTGTCTGCCTCCCAAGTGCTAGGATTACAGGCATGTGCTACTACACCTAGCTTATTACTGTTGATTTTGAAGAAGCCGGAAACTAGTCTTGACAAGAAAAATAAATATAAAAAAGAAGTAAAGAAAGTTTTCAAATGTAATCACTGGCAGAACACCCATCTACCACACCATACTTTTAATAGCATAGCGTAGTTTACGGACGAACTACAAAAAAATAGGGAACACTGTTCCTTTAACTCCTTTGAAGTATCGAAGAACTACATTAATAATCAGTAAACACTCTCCATCTTATATTTATATGAGTCAGAACCCTATTGCCAGGTGATATGGCTGAAAGACAAAAACAATTGGATTTTGATTAGTTACAAGTGGATCACATCATAGCTGTAATTAATTGTAGGAACAGAAGCAACTTCTGTGTCTTTCCTCTTAATTAATTAGAGTCTCCTGACTGTTAAGTAGAAGACAAACTGAAAAAAGAAAAAATTTAGAAAGTAGTTTTCATAATCCAGTTGAGAAGTGACAGTAGCTTAGACTAAGGGGGTTGGTGGAGGTGGTGGGAAGTCATCAGATGCTGGATCTACTGCAAAGGTCAAGTTTACCCTACTAACAGATATGCAATGTATACAATGCTAATGAGAAAGAACTCAAAGATGACGTTAGAGATTTTTGTTTTGATAAAGTTCAAGAACATAGGTTTTTTTCAGGAAAAAAAAAACTATGTGAGGAACAGATTTTGGGCAGAAAAAGTTTGCTTTTGATGTGTTAAGTTTGAGATGTGAATTAAATACACAAGTAGAAAGTAAGAATATGGATTTGAAGAATGATGGTCCCCAAATCTTGGAGTCATTGGTACATGGCAATGTTTCAAGCCATGGTTTGGATGAGAAAGTGTATATAGCAAAGAATTGAAGGTATGCATGCATTTGTGGTCAGAAAGATAAAGAGGAACAGCAAAGCAAACTGAGGCAGAACAGAGAGGTGTATCCCAAAACAAATTGAAGAAAACACATGAAAGAGAATGGAGCAATCAACAGTGTCCTAGCTATAGAGAAATTAATGTGGTGAAAGTTAACTATTGGACTTGACACTGTGGAGAAAAATGGTAGCTGATAGCTGTTTGACAGGTGACTGGGGAAGAGCACAACAAAAGTCTAATTAAACAGATCCAAGACCAAATGAGAAAACTGAAAGCAATGTGTGGAGAGAACCAGAGAAATTGAATTGTTGCCTTATGTTGGGAAATGTGGATTGGGACATAAAGAGGATTACTTGCACAGGACTTGATTGATATCATTTAAGGCAAACAGTGAGTGAAACATTTTAATCACCTTTCTTGCTGGAGGCTTAAGAGCCACTCATTTATCCAGCCAGCTGTCAGATGTTTCAAGTATCTACATCTGAGAAAGATGCAAAACAGGGTTTGGGCAGGAAGAAAATCGGTGAGTTGGGCCTTTACATTTTACCAAAAGCACTGATGATCTGAACAGAAGCCAGCACTGGGGAACACAAGTATCTCCTTTGTCTGAATCTAGTCTGTTCCTAGAAATGTTGGTCAGCAAATTTCCAAGCAGCTGATGCTCTTCCATTATTTTAAATGAGAAAAATAATAAAAATTATTCCTGCTTCCTCAGAGAACCTCCAATCTGTTTCCATAAGTAGCACTAACGAACCCTTAGACACCTATACGTGGGTAATGCCCAACGCAGACTGCATGTATTGTTTTATATAACAGCTCACCAAGAATTGACATATAATTTTAAGCATTTAAAGTACCAGTGCTCCAGTGCTTATGTAGTGGGTATGTCTGGGTACAACACGGAGATTATGATAACAGATGCAAACTATGTTTTCCCTCCGTTGCACAATGAATAGTTGCTAATGTAATTTAACAGAAATGAAATGTGAAGCATAACAATTAGAAAGGCCATTGAAAAAGTAAACGAGGGTGTTTTTTGAATGGTTGCTTACTGATTAAAGAGTTGTCTAAGTGAAATGAGGTGGGCTGGAGAAGCTTCAAGAACTAAGTGACTATAACTGCTTGAGATTGCCATTGGCTAGATCCTGGGACAATCTTCTCTCCTTGACACTGGAGACTCTGAAAGTTGTGAATGAAGCTGCAGCTGAGGCAATGGGTTGAAAAAAGACCTCACATCCTATGTTCATTCTTTTGCTTTTTCAACGGCATGAGATGGGTTGTGATTGCATTTTTCAATATGACTTTACTCAAGCTACTTGCAAGTGCAATTATCATTTCATCTGTATCACCAAAGTTTATTTTATAGATTTGGCATTGAATTATATTTGTCCTTTTCTTCTTTCTCTGATCACCAAGACGTGTCGAGTGCAGCAAGTTCCATATTGTTAGAAAAAAGGTTTTCACTTGATCCTAGGGAGCAGATGCATATATCTAATGCATAATACATTTGAAGAACGTGGTCCTATGGGAAGAAGAGCTGAATTGCACCAGCAACCGCGCCTCTCAGCCCTCAGACTCAGACACAACTTAAACATTTTGTTTGGTGCTCACAGGCAGATTATAGTGAATTTTTAATTCAAATGCTGTTTCTGAACAAAAATTTTGCAAGATGTTACAATGAATAGAATAGAATAGTGAAAATTCAGATAGCAAAGGACACCAGCAGACAGTGTTCACCTCAGAGGTAGTGCAGTCCAACGCATCACAGTCCTGCCTCCCCCACATATAAGCTTCTATGATTTTGGATAAGGTAATTGATATCCTGGTATTTCCACTTCCTCAAATGTGAAATGGAGAAAATAATACTTAACTTACGGGGCTATTATATCACCATAAAGGTGTAATGTGGTGCCTGGCACACAAATGAAGTGCCTAATTTTTTTAAAAAAAAGGTTCTGTCAGTGTGTGGGTATAAACCATAGAAGTTTAAAACAATAAACTGAATATAGTTTACATATTACTGAGGTAATTTGGGGGAACACGGGACTAATTATTGTTATGCACAGGAGAATAGAGGAGAAAAACTATGTGTCTAAAAGCAAGATGACTTATTGTAAATTATATTTGCTTTTTCCTCTTGGCACTGTCTTATAAGGAGGCAGTGGCCATTGACTTAGAGTCTTACTGAATTTTGATGTTAGTAAAAAATGAATTCTCGGGCCGGGGAGTTAGCTCAGTGGTTCCAGCGCCTGTCTTGCAAGCGCAAGGACCCAGGTTCGATTCCCCGGTAACCACATAACAATACTGGGTGTGGAGACTCACACCCAGCAGCAACCAGTACCACATACCACAGCGCTGGGCGTGGTGGCTCACGCCTGTAATCCCAGCACTCAGGAGGCAGAGGCAGGAGGATTGTGATGTGAGTTTGAGGCTGAGCTGAGGGCCAGCCTGAACCACAAAGTGAGACCCTGTCTCAAAAAAACCTAAATGAATTCTCTCAGTGTTCTTTATCCATGGGTAGAATTAGCTCATGGAATCCTTCTAATAGCTGTAGCCTATTCACATTAGGTACAGGTTCACAATAGGTACAGGCTAATGGTTCTTTTCAAACATATTTGTATGTATTTTCTAGAGCTCAAGTTTATCTGATGGTTTACCACCTGTACAAAGATGTTGCAGGAGATGTTCTGTTACCAGTGTAGTCCAGAGGGCCCAGTGCATTAGCCTCCCTCCCTCATCTTCTCTTAGATTAGTGCATCTAGTTTCCTAGAACTGACCTTCTACCTGTAGTCTGAGGTCATCTACCTAATTTTCCTGCCATATGTCTCAGTCTGCTGGAATTCCAAGCCCCTGCTCAGTAATTTTCTTTCCTTCCCCGGAAATCTCAGTGCTGATCTTTGATCCCTAAGGCACTCCCTGAAGTCCTATCATTGAGAAATATGCCTTACACATATTAAGTGCTAATTATTGAAAATGATGACGAAATGCCTCCAGCAAACAAATACTACCCAAGTTCCTTAGCATGATGTCCATGGACTGACACAGTGTTTGTTTTATTTTACTGTAAAACTGTGGGAATAACTATTTCATTGCAAAAATTTACCTGGAGGAAAGGTAGCAACCAGTAAATATTAAGTGGATTCTCTTTCTCTTTGATGGATGCCTGCTTCAATTTACTGTCCCTCTTTGATTTATAGCCTCATCTGTAAAAGGCACAGACCTAGATGATCTTCTTGTTCTCCATCAGCTCTACATTCCAATTACTAAACTCATTATCTCTTCCCTTTAAGACCTACTCATTAAATCTCCTCATTCTTTAGCTGTGAGACAGCCTTTTTTTTCTTTATAGCTTTTCAATATTTTAACATATTAAATTTTAGTTAAATATATTACTGTTTTACATATTAATGTTTCAATATATTACATTTTGTTTTGATACATTACTGTCTTAATATATTCAGTTTCTCTCTCTTTCACTCTCCTATTCTTGCTCTCCCCATTGACTGTACATCGTCAGGGCCTTGGCACAACCCCGGGGGAATTGTTGTCCCATGAGAGTAGAGTGTGCCTGGTGCCCCAGGGCTCACGCTGTGCAGCGCATCCCCATCCACGATAGTCAATCCCTTCCCCACAGAGGAACACTTGGGCTCACTGAGCTCACAGCTTTCCTTGGGTCTGGAAAAGGAATCTTAAACTAAAATGAAAAAGGGTAAATGACCGCTGGGCCACTCAGCTCACAATATCCATGGCCTTTCCCATTTTGTCAGACTTTGCAAATGGGGATCAAACATTTCTCTGGACTCTTCGTGCTGCTGTGCATTGGATTTGGCCTGTCCATTCTGACGACCATCGGTGAGCACATAGTATACAGGTTGCTGCTACCACGAATCAAAAACAAGTCCAAGCTGCAGTATTGGCTGCACACCAGTCAGGTGAGTGCTCCATGGCTCCCGCCCCCACGTCCTCCTGATCCAGGACGCTAAGTGATGAGGCGAGGTGGACCCACAGACTGCACATTATCTGACTTCCCCCCGCAGTACCAAGGGAATGGGCGGCGTAGGTCCTCTCAGAGGCAGATTCCCTTCCACCCCCACATTCACCTTCCTCTTACATCATCCCAGTGTCCCTTCCACTTCCATAAATCTCCTCCACTGCTCGTAACACATGCAACAGAACTGTTTTCAATTGGGGGTCACTTATCAGTGACAACGTGAAGACATGCTGGGAAAGATCTGTTTCCCACAGGTACTTTCTTTTCTTGTTAAAATTAAATCCCAGTAAATGGATTTAAAGTTCCTAGCCCCCTTCAGATGACTCCACTTGCTTCTGTTCTCTTTTTCTCTGGCCTTGAGGGTTGAGGCTAGTGTCAAGGACAAGCCACACAGGACCTCAGTGCTATGTAATCCAGACACCAACACCTGCATCTATTTATAGGAAGAAGTAAAACTACTGACAGACTGAACACCCAGGCCCCCTGGTTTGCATGTCCGCCTGTGAGAAAGTGGACAGAGACGAACAGAGCCTCAAGTGCCTTATCACAGAGGGACTCCAGCCGCAGGGAGGCGGCTGCTGACCTAGCCTCCTCATGGAGGGGCCTCCTGCCTTCCTCAGGCTATGGGTCACTCTCAGCAACAAGCTGCCAGTTCTGCCACTTTTGCCCCCTCTGTCCTCTTGCTGACCTCCTTGCTTTGTGAATGTGGTACCTTCTTCTCCCCCTCGATATGTTACTCTCATTAGTGTACTTACAACTAAAGTTTCATCTTCAGATTTTCATCTCCTGGGAAAACTCTGCAGGCAACAGTGTTCTCTGTTCTATAATAATACGGTTACTTAAATTCCCAGGAGTTCTGTTTCCCTTCTCCATCTTGATTACCAAGAAATTCACACTTAAGATTTTGATTCTTCAACAGCAACTACATAAAGACTTTGGCTTTGCATGAATTATGATAGTGTTTCTTTCTATCATATTTCTAAGCTTTTAACAGATCACTTTTCCTTTCTTCTGGTTACAGAAATTAGGAGCTGGATATTGATCCATTAGCAAGCAACAATGGAAATTGGGTTAAAAAGGCCAAGGCCCTCGGCAAATAGATACGCCATTAAATTTCAAGTGATACTTTGTCTCCCAACCCGTGTTTCTAATGATATCTACCTATAAATCTGTTCTTCCACCAGAGATTTCATAGAGCATTAAACACATCATACGTAGAGGAAAAGCAGCAGCGTTTCAAGACCAAACATGTGGAAAAGAGGTAAGAAGTCTATGCCAGCTGTCTTTGTATTTGCTAAACTAAAAGTTTACAGATGTAGCTGAGACTCCATGCCCAAAAATGAAGTTGTATCCAAGTAATGACTCAGATCTAATCTGGACCATTTGTTGATAAAATCAACATAAATACGTGTAGCTTCAGACAGAACAAAATAAAACATAAACATAGACACATGTATGAACACTGAAATGCAAGGGTAAAATAATCTCACAGCCAGCAGTGCAGCTGTGGACCCTGGAGTGGAGCACCCTTCATTCACTTCTGCCCACAACACTTATCATACATGCAATCTTGGTCAAGTTACTTAACCTTTCTTTGCTTTAAGTTTCTCATCTTGGAAATGGAGAATAAAATAGTAGCCACAGCCAGGCACAGTGGCACATTGTAATTCAGCACTGGGGGAGGCTGAGGCAAGAGGATCACAAGTTCAAACTCAGTCTGGGTAACTTAGCAACATAGCAAAACGTTGCTTCAAAATTAAAACAATGGAAAGAGCTGAGAGTGTAACTGTCCACAGAGCCTGGGTTCAATCCACGGTACCATAAGAAAAAAATACCATTTCCTAGAGTTGTTGTATGGATTAATGTGTGAGATAATACACATAAAAGTCCTGAAAATATTAGCTATGCTATATACAAAACAATTTTATTTCATGAGTATTTCAGGTACTTCATTTTATGGGATGTTGTCCAAATCTGAGGATTTCCAGTCCTCACCCCTTTCCAGCACACCTAGAAATATTTGAAATATGTGATAAACATGTCCAGCCTAAGCCATTTCTTTATAGTCTTGAAAATTCCTAGAAAACAGCACTTCTTTCATGGGAAGTAGCATTCATTAATTGCATCGGTGACATCTGAAAACTCCCTCCGTAGCCAGCCTGTAGATGGCGGCTGCCTTATTCATGGTGACTGAAGATGACAAGAGCAATTCAGTCTGGCTCCTGGTGGCCTCTGATGCCTGTTGCCTAAGGCAGCCCTGCTGGTCCTGACTTGTGCCCACAAGCCTCCAAGGCCGGCATCAGCTCAGGTAACTCCTGCCATCTGTGCAATAGCTTCCCTAAAAGCTTGCTGGGCCTCTCCTTCAGAACAGAGAAAAGGACAGACAACAGGATATTTTCTTCTGCACTGATGCTTCCTCTGGGGTTGCTGCAGCCCTTTCTCTCTGGCTTGCACAGAGCTCACAGAAGCATTTCTATTGCCTCTGAAAGCCTCTATCTCCAGTCAGCAGGCGCTTCCTGCCTCCTGTGCCTGTGGCATCTTGGTATCATTGTGCAAATCAGTGACTGATAGACTGTAGATTAATCAGGCCACAGCTGTTCTGTGTCACATTATGTTTAGCTATAATCATTTTTAACAGAAATTTTAACGAGAGAAATACCAGAAGACAGGGCAGCAAAGGTATCACCTACAATGACAGAATAGTTGTTTTCTGGCAAGAACGGAAGAAAGTCCTGTGATCCCATTTCCAAATGCAATGAGTCTTACATCTATCTCACCTCAGTGTGGAGACAAATATGTCTGTTCTCTCAACTTTCAACCTGCAGAAATAGGATCGCAGAGGCTCTCAAGAAGACACAAACATTGAAAGCAAATTTTGTGTCCAGCCTATTTTCTTGTTAGGAATTGAGAGCCCTAGTGTCTTGGGCCTGTGTTCTCTGTGCCCACCTCCTTATAATCCAGCACCTACAGCCCTCCACACACACTAAGTCCCAGGGCTCCCATAGCTTTCAAGTTTCTTTTGAATGGTCCAGTGAAGCACTGAACCTCAGTGCTAAACAACTGCTTTGCAGATGTCAAATTTTGCCCATTTTTAGTCTGAAATACTAGTCACTTGCTGGTCACATTAAACTTTTTAAGACTGAAGGATGCTGATATAAAAGACAACCTAACATTGCTGAAGCCACAAATGAAATGCTTATTCCACATTCCCTCCAATTAAATTCTTACATTCAGTGATGCCACCTTGAGCCAATTATTACACAACGTGGTGATGCTATCAACTAATTTGTCATGAAAGAATCCAGCTCTTGCTTATTCTTCCACATTATATTTCCAGGTAGACATCCAAAGCTCTAGGAAACACCAGACTGGCTATCTATCTCTGCTTAACTGATCACTGGGGTTACCTGGCCAGTCCAAGAAAATAGGTAGATTCTCTACTCCTAGGTTTTCCCCACTATCAATCATCATTCTATAGTACTAGTTGTGTCTGCTGATTTGAAAATGTACTCTCCCTGTTTTCTTGGAAGAATATCTATGCAAATAAATACTCATGCCTGCTACCAACTGATACCCTCCCCTATGCTTCATATTAATTGAATGAATGAAAGCAGATAGTTATTAACAGTGAGCTTGAGGAAAGGCTTGGAGAAATTTGGGCTATATATGAAAATAGATGTTGCTTTTTTTTCCTGGATTCAGAAAAAACGTGGATGTTGGAAGACTTTTATATATTTAGTTCTTGATTTATTCAATGTAAAAAATTAAACAGAACTCTATAAAGCTGGAAGAAAAATTATAATTGTACTTCCTCTCCAGTTCTAGTCTAGAGTAGTGGATCTATAAGTAGGTTCATTATAGAATTTTCTCCCAGGCTAGGACATTGGAAAACTGAGCTCAGGTGCCTGCTGCTTGTTCATCAGAGAAAAACTAAGAAAAATGTTAAAGATTACATACTAGTTTGTTTGTGTGTTTAAATAACTCAGGGAAATTTTCAGTTGTTTTTTTGCTGTGTGATAAATCCTTCCAGGATCTAATCCTTCCAGTGTTTCCACCAACAGTAGGTTCCTTATGAATCCATGCATCCACTGTGCAATTTGCTGGTTTAAGGCAGACTTGGCTGAACTAGGGGAGTTTGCTCATATGTCTGCAGCTGGCCTGGGAAGGGTAGGGAGCAGCTAGTTGCTCTCTAGTCTGTGACAGCCTCAGGTGGGTCAACTGGGAGATGGAGGACATTCCACACGGTCTATCATTAGCGAGCTGAAGGAGCCTTGGGCACATTTCGGTGGCAGGGACTGGACAGAGAATGGATGAGTAGGAGGCTTCCTGAATGCTTAGGCTTAGAGTTTCCAACTTTTCCACTGCTGAAATGGCTGACGGAGGCCAGACCTCAGTCGAGGAGAGGGAATGCGGGCTCTGTGTCCCGACAGAAATGAGCAGAAAAGTCAAGTGTTGGAAGGATGTGGGTGATGAGAGAAGTGAAGGGTTAGGCCACTTTTACAATCTACCACAGTGCCAAGCAAAACAGAAGCATCCTATTAAGTCTCTGTGGTTCTGCTCCCAACCATGTAACTGCATCACAACCCTATTACCTGTCCCATTGCCCTCAGCCCCTCCAGCTCCCCTCTTCTTCCTGGCAAATAAAAGTCCAGGAATAAATACAATTCAGTCACATGGATGGCAACAGAAATATGAGAATGTAATAGAGTGTATCTAGTGTGCTTTACCCTGTGGCCAACTGCGAAGTGATCACAGTCCTCCTTCTCTTTCACCTCACAGGGTAAAAGAAAATCAGCAATTATATCGCTTAGGGCTCTAATCTGTTTTTGTGAGAAACCCTTCACATACATCCAACTTGCCAGGTATATTTCAGAAACAAAATCACACCTAGCTGGCAATGACTGCTTGTTTGCAGTCATTTTTCTAAGACATTAGTAGGCAGGAGATTACAGACCTGTTTCTAATTGATTTTTAACTACACCACCAAGAAGCTGTGGACTTTTGAAGGATTTTTTTTAAAGCATCAGACCTGACTTATCATTTTTAATCCACATAAAGTCATCTCTCTACTGAAAAACAGTTTGCTGCAACCTGTGATTCATATACCTTCGTTCTTCCCAAAATCAAGCAGAGCATCAGTAAGGCCTAGCAGATTTAAACATGACACGTAACAGCCACCTGCAGACTGATACTGTGTACAATATCTGAATAAACCTATTTTCCACTCTTACTAAAGCCTCATCATTACAGCTAAAGGATGCTTTGAGGCAGTGCTTTCTAAGCTCTGCCTGAAAGAAGGAAATAAAAAGGCATCTAAGTTTCCTCTCAAAAGAATGTGCCAGAGCCACTGTATCAGATGATACTAATCCCAGTTTCAAAGGAGCAGGAGACTTGTTAAGATTTGGACTTCAGTGGAGAGTCCCTGGCTTCTCTTGTGCCCATCACACTTTGGTAGGTGGTCTGTCACCTGGTGACTTCATCCCTAAATGCATACCCAGCTCCGTATTGTCCCTGCAAGATGAGGGTCAACGCAGGAGAACGGCAGGTTGAGAGCTGCAGGATAGCATGCGCATCTGAACTCACTCTCTGTTTCTTAGGACCAGCGTGGGCCTCCGTCAGCTCACAGTGTGGAACACTTCCAGCCTGAGTCACGACAACCAACGGAAGTACATCTTCAGTGATGAAACAGAACAAAACCAGCTGGGCTTCCAGACCCACCAGGACATCCCTCTCTCTGCGAGAAGAGAGCTCCCTGCCACAGTGACCACCAACGGGAAAGCAGACTCCCTCAACCCGGCCAGGAACTCAGTGATGCAGGAACTCTCAGAGCTTGAGAGGCAGATCCAAGCAATCCGCCAGGAGCTGCACTTGGCTGTGAGCAGGAAAACAGAGCTGGAAGAGTACCAGAGGATAAACCGGACTCGTGAGTCCTAAGCATCACACTGCTCCCTTTGGTTCTCAGCTCCCTGACTTCCTGAGCCCTTGAGACACTTTGTAACTCTCTTTTGTAAGGACTGACAGAGGTGGGGGGTGGGGCTGAGGTCTAGGTCTTTATGTTTACTCCCCACCCACCCTGCAACAGCACCTCTTCCGAAGCTCACCCTTAAGTCTCCAGGGTAGGAATCTTTTCACGGCAGGAGCCTGAAGTTGGCCAGAAATAAATTCACTTACAGAGCCTGTGAACAACCAGACACCCAGCTCCTGTTAACGTTTTCACCAGGTGCTGCAGTAACACTTCCGGTTTTTAGCCAGCCCTTTCTCTGCACTGTTCACAGTGAGAGATAAAATTGTCACTCATACCTATGACTTCCTAGGTTGTTGGTCCTGATCTGAATATAGAACAGGATTATCCAGGGTTACAAGTTAAACACAATTTCCCAAGGCAGAGCTGTGCTACATTCTGAAGGGGAAGCAGAATAACAGTGAGAGAAACTTGGGGGAGACAGGACACTTAAAATTAACTGAACCTAGAAGCACTGCAGGAAAAAACTGACTGGATCAGGCAAGAGAAGGATGTTCCTGAAAAGCCGTGGACCTCTGGACCCACCCTGACTAACAGTGGGCCATGTGTGGACAAGGATGCGGTGACAGAAAACACAAGAGACATCACAAACGTAGCCCACACCTTTAGAGCAAAACTTCTGGGCCATAAAGCCGACTTGGCTGAGCAATGAATGACTGTACCTCGAATCTAGCTAAGCATCTCCACGGTAGCATGTGCCTTTCATAAAGGAAACAGAGAGGGGAAAGCCAACTGAGGCTGTGGCCATGGGATGAAGCTAGAGCTCTCCTACGAACTGCCTAGAACAGGATGGGGAGCCAGCACTATGGGTTAGGTACTCCGCATGCCACACACTAGGTCATTTCCAGATCAGCAGCCATCTTGGCCATAGGACCCCAAAGGTGAACCCTGAGCCGCTCACGAGTCCCCATGTTCAGGACTCTGCCTGCACTTTCCACACCCGCACAGTGATGCCCACTTGGCCTGCTCCCCTCGCCCCGCTCACTGCTGAGGAGCCATGTACAGGTTCTGGCTCCCCTCTTTGTCCTCCAGGTCCCATCTGTGCCCCTGGAAGACTGGTATGAGTGACACGGGACTCCCTTTCCCCATGTACAATGGCCTGGGTGTGTGGACGGAAGGGCTAACGGAACCTCCAGAACTGTAGCTCCCAAAGATTAGCATAGTTAACAATCATCCCGAGAGACTCTTCAGAGTACTGATTACCGGGACCCTTCCACAGCGATCACAGGACGGGCTCTGGGGGAGGGCTGAGAAACCTAGTGTGAGCCAACTCCCTTACCTATCCCCCCATACACACCCGACGAGCATCCTAAAATTACTCCTGGGGCAAAGTTTGGCCACCTCTACGCACAGAGAACTGAGGAAGAAACTTTGGGGAGGGTGGCATATTGGAGAAAGGAGGAAACTTTTTAAACTTCAGCACATATCTGATTCACTTTCTAACCCCCACTGTGGCCCCAGGACACCATACAGGACTACATTTCCTTGCTTATCAGTTACTGATTTATCCTCTCGATACACATTTCTGCACCCAATCATTCTGAAAACATCTACAGTGAGTTCAGTCAAGCAGCATGCTGATCTTAGAAAAGTATCTCAATCACAAAGTTGCTTTCTTAACTTCTGGATATAATGTCTGCATTTTGAACCAGAGCTACCCAGGGGGGGAAAAAAAAACACCTGAAGCTTTAGTAATATCCTAGCAATTAGTTAACTAGCTGAGAAATTCCCAGGAGTGAAGGTAAGCTCAGAGATACTGAGAGGGGAAGTACGAGGGCTCTAAAATTAAACTCTATCAACCTCCACCCCCCACCAGACAGCAACAATGAGGGAAAACAGCTGAGCCCTAAAAACAAAAGAGGACAGTTCACTTTGAAAAACTGTCCCTCACCTTCTCACCCCAGGCCCAAAGGTAGACTTGAAGCTGCCTGTGGAAGACGAACCCTGATGACACCCATCTGCAACTGGACTCCTCTCTGAGCACCCCTGGGTGTCTGCACAGTACAGAAGGCCAAGTCACAGGTGAACCTCAATTCATGAAACAGCCATGCTCCTGCTGGTATCCTTGGACATTTTTCTAACTCAATTCATATTCTGACTGGACTTGAGAAGCTGGCTATTTAAGGGAACCCAGAGGTGAATTTTTTTGTAAAGTATCGATCCCTTTTGTAATGCAATGAATTATCCCTTAATGTACCTGTTTTGTAAGTTTGGATTTTTGTATATTGGGTTTACCTTAAGCTTCTCTACCAAGGCATCCTGGGCAGTGGGAATCAGATGCCAGCCTGCCCTGCCCACCCAGAGCTGAAGACCAGTGCATGCTCCTCTAGCATCTTCTGAGAAACTACCCAGACAAACAGTGGCCCGGATCCAGCAAGAAGCAGCAGGGGCTGAAGGCAGGCGGACTGCTGCCAACATTGCTTGAAATACTTCCATGTGCTGGACAAAGAAAAATCGTAATTGCTTGTGGTGAAATGAGCAGTCTTCATGTTACGTAACAATGGTTTTTTTCAATGGTAGTAATTGAACAGTGTTTTGCAATCTGTGAAACGGTGTGTCGTGTTTTGTGAAGATTTCATGAAAGGGTGGATCCCAGAAAACCTCTTTTCTGTTCTGCTCCACCTTGGTTCTCTCCACTCCCCTCCTCAGGTTCAAACAAATAATCAGAACCCTTCAGGTAGAGGGCTGCATTTCTGGCAAATGAGAAAGAGCTAAGGCCACTCCTGCCTCTTCCGGCGGGTTCCCATTAGCTTAAGTCAAGAAGGCCTCTATTCTTTAGCACTCTGGTATTGGGAAATCAGATTATGACCAACTATATCTGCCACCGGAGGTAGATTGAGTAAGCTGGACACATAGGGATAATCAGTTCATATAAAAAAGAAGAAGGGTCCCAAAGTGTATATGTCACATAGAGAGGCACATCCTCCAACAGAAAACAAGCCAGAAGAGAGTGCAAGGGCCAGGTGTGGTGCCACGGGGAGCTGGTCAGTTAGGGTTTTTACTGTGCCTGGAGGTGACTCCACTATTCACACACCTTGTTCTTGCACAAATGTTTTAAGGGAGCCACTGCTTGCCATCAGCCCTGCCCAAAAGAAGGAAAGTGGAAGGAGAACCGAGAAAGACAGTTCTGTCGTCTGCGTAACAGACTCCTCAGTGCTGGGTCCACCAGAGCCGTGTAGCAAGTTGTGCTCTTCCTGGGTAAAGAGAATAAGGGAAAAGAAACTACTTTTGAGCTTCTTTTCCTTCCAACTCATACTTTGACAAGCAAGCCAGAAAATCTAGTCTTCAGAACAAACTGCTTTCTAGTTGAACCCACGTCATCCCCGGCAGTTTAATTACCCTTTCCCCCACTCACCCACACCATCCACCCATTCCAGGACTCTCGCTTTTCTTTCGCCACTGATCACTTTATGAGAATAATGTATTTCTAAGTATTTTCTTAAGGTTTGTGAAGAGTATTTGCATTGTGTCTTTATTTTAGTGTGTTTGCAATCGCTCCACTCCAAGAACTGAAGTGCTGTCTTGTGAGCATGAAGTACACGGGCTGCTTTGCTCCAGCCACTTTTCTTGTACAACTACGTGGACGGACTAAGTGTCCTCAGGTCTTTTCCATCTTCAGTTTCTATGACTGTGGAATAAATGTTCAGACAGAAACTTCACCTCTGGATGACTTCTGGCATTCTTTGGGGATGCAAATGCTGACAGGATGTCAGCTCCACTGTATGGGAAACCCACTAATGCTATCATTTGTCTGTTTCTCCAGTACTAGCTACAGAAGTAGCACAAGATACTCTGAGACAACTCAGGGCCCAAGTATCATGAAAGAGAACTGAGGTGGCTTCAACTGAAAAGTGTTCTAGGGAAAAAAAACACAACATTCCCAGGCCTGTATCAACTGTCCTGATGTAATTCAACAGTCAATTACTGTCCCCAGTAATTCAACAAGCAGTTGTCAAGTAGGCTCTGTTTACATAAGAAATACTAGACAATACTGACAAGGGGGTGGAGTCTTCCTGAGACCCTCTTACAATCTGATCTTTTCACAGCCTACAAACAGATGATAATAAATACCAGTAAGCATACTGTAAATGAGGGTCACATTTAAAAATTAAAACCTGCCTCATTATACAGGTAGTTCAGATGTACCAAAGGTAAGGCAAATGAGGCCTCTAGTTTATAGGTACAAAAACCAAGCTGGAGAAATGACCTAACCTGCCTCGTCACTCAGCCAGTAACACTTGTACGCTGTGTGACTAGACAGTACTATCAGGCCTTCTCTCTCCTTCTCTAGCGCTGAGGTCCTCTTCCATCCAGCCTCTTGCCTCAGCCTTGCCCCAACCTCTGTGTAACAGCAATATAAGCTGATACAACCGTATTTACATCCATTCTTCATTTCCTCCATAGCCCCTTAAATTGCACTGAAACAGGGCTCACTGTCAGTTCTTTCTGCTTTCTAGCCCAAACTAGAGTGGTGCACAGGGACAAATCACTCAATGGTCCTGCGGTCTCAAGTTTGTCAACAGTTTCTGATAATCCAGGCCATTTTGGCCCCTGGCATACCTGCCACGTGAATCTGCTAGCCTGACATATCCTTCACATGTATTCTTTAGAAAAGTCAAATAGAATTAAAAAAAAAAAACCAAACCTATGAATTTACCCAAAGCTACATCACTGAACTATAGGTTGTTGAATTCCTACTATGAGACAAGCACTGGACTAGTCCCCCAAGACAAATAAATAAAAGTAGACCCTGACCCCAAGGCCCTATGGGGCTCCGTCCAATGGCAGGACACACGCTGGTAGGCAATTTAGGTTAACTCAATAGACAAATGTACATCAATTACTGTGAGAATAAAGAAGCCATGTGCGTATCTGTGTGTGTATGCGCGCGTGTGCATTTGTGTGTACACATGTGGAGAGAGTGGATAGAGGTGAACAGCAGCTGAACTAGAGCAACAACATGTGCAAAGTTCCAGAGTAGGGAAAGAATGGCAATCAGAAAACTGGGGACCTCGCACAGTTCCAAGTGACAGAGGCACAGCCACAAAGAGGAGGACAGGAAGAAAAGGAAGTTTCCCTTAGGAAAGGGAGCAGCTGAAGTAAGATCGCTGTGCTAAAACCAATGTGTATCTGGAAGATTACAGGAGCTTTACGCTTATGAATTCTGAACTGAAAGACAGGATCCTCACCACTAGGTGGCAGTGGCTGTAAAGCACATGACATTTGATTTTAAATTAACAGAAAACTTAACTTTAATACGTTTTACAATGAGTTCACCATAACATCATTTAACCAGAATAGGCACACTACAGTTAAGTGGGTATAGATAAAAATAAATTTTAGGGGGAATATAAGGTACAACTTTCCAGGAAGAGGAAAAAAGTATAAGTAGAAAGAAAAACTAATCTCTCAATTTTATTAATTAGCTTTTTACTGAGCAATTAATAACACCAGGTACTGTACTATGTCTTACATAATGACCCAACTGACCCCCAGGGCAAATCTCTCAACACACTGAAGCACTGGAACTCTCAATGGACATGGAAACAAAAAGCAAGCAGTACTTACCCAAGGTCTGTCTACTTCCATCTGAGTTATCAGGATAAAAATGCTAGGTTTCTGTAAGTCTTCACAAAGACTTCAAAACTGCTCAAAAAATATATTCACTCTTTATCTTCCTGACAGCAAACACTATTGATACAAATCTCCACATACTCTGTGCCTAAACTCGGTAACCCTGGAGCCCATTTCCACATTGCTAATGTAAGGATGAGATCTGGGGTCCTGTTCAGCAATCACATCCTACCTTTCAAATCATTCCATCTACTCAGCATCTTGAAGTACTCTAAGCATAACATTACTGGGAAAATACTGTTCAAACTTCATTCACTTCTCTCAAAAAACCTACAGTAAGAGCTGGGGCTGTGTAGCTCAGTGGTACAGCACTTGTTTAGCACATGTGAGGCCCAGGGTTCAGTTCCCTGTAATAAGGTTCAGATTCTCTACAAGATCTGGTGCTTGGGCCGGGGAGTTAGCTCAGTGGTTCCAGCGCCTGTCTTGCAAGCACAAGGGCTGGGGTTCAATTCCCCTGGTAACCACATACAATACTGGGTGTGGAGACTCGCCCAGCAGCAATCAGAACCACATACCACAGTGCCAGGTGTGGTGGCTCACGCCTGTAATCCCAGCACTCGGGAAGCAGATGCAGGAAGGACTGCTGGGATGTGAGTTTGAGGTTCAGCTCAGGGACAGCTTAACTACAAAGCAAGACCTTGTCTCAAAAAAAAAAAAAAAAAAAAAGATCTGGCTCTTATAGGCTACCTCTACAGAAGTGACAGTTTCAGAATTCACAATTTCTTTTGCTACAAACATTAAAAAATTTAAAATACAGTCATAAATATTAAGATAACCCCAATCTGAAAAATTATTTCCATATATGCAGAAAGGCTGTTTCTACTTAGGGGATGAAAAATAAGTCAGGAGTAAGGTTTGAATTCAAAAACTGACCCCAATAAAGCAGATTCCTAAAGATATGGCAGCAAAGTTAGAGTAAACTAATTCAGATCACAGAAATATTTGATGAGTACCATTTGCCCTTCTAGATTTGGGGAACTAGATATTTAAAACATTCTTTTAAAAGCACAATTTAGTAACTGTTAAGTATGCTATCAATAAGATCATATTTGCTAAGGTTAGGAAGAGATCAAACTTGGGCAGAAACGCCCAGAAGGTGCAATCTTGCCTCAATTTTTCTTTGTAAAGGGACCATCGGCTTGAGCATTTCTCTGCCAGGTATTTCCTGCGACGTTATTCCAGCATCTACACAACCCACCCGGGCTCTCTGCTCACTCTTGGCAGAGCTTTAGTGAGCCAGCTCTGTAAATCACCCAAGACTTTTTTGACAGTAACTCGTCAAAATGTTATTGGAGACCAAGTGGGAATTGAGTTCATCAATTGACTTAACCTTCAGAAAAAATTAAGGAATGAAATTTAAAGGCATTCCACCCCAGCAAAGGACACTGGGAATGAAGATTAGTATACAGTGTCCTGCAAGAGCAAGGATCACCATCCCTGCAGGTCTAAAAGACAGTCATTTCTTTATTGTCACAACATCAAGTCACACTCATCACGACAGTGGCATGCACATCGTTTTATAACCACACAACTTTGCCCTTGAAAAGGATGCCTGTGGATCTGGACAGAGGAGAAAACAAGGAAACCAATAAAATTCATGAAGAAGTTAATAGCTAGCAGAAACAGCTTACTACCTTTGAAAAAGTTCCTGCAATATCAGGCAAGCCACATGATTAAAATGCATGCTTTAGAGTAAACTTGATTTTCATCAAAACTGCTGAGAAATTTCCCTGAAAACAACAAAAGAAGAAGCTTAAGAGAGACAATCTTTCCAAGATAAGAAATATTTTAAATCTTAGTACTTCTATAGTAATCACTAAAATTAACATTTACAGGTATTTCTTTGAAGAAACCCCCTAAAGTTTAAATGGTTCAATAGTTGTGGTATTTAATCATTGGGAGATTCAGAATTTTCAATTTCTTTTTTTGGACACAGGGTCTTGCTTTGTAGTTCAGGCTGGCCCTGAACTCAGCCTCAAACTCACATCACAGCAATCCTCCTGCCTCTGCCTCCCAAGTGCTGGGATTATAGGCATGAGCCATCACGCCCAGCACTGTGGTATATGGTACTGATTGCTGGGGGCATGAGTCACCATGCCCAGCATTGTTTTATGTAGTTACTGGTGATCAAATTTGGACCCTTGCACTTGCAAGGCCGGTGCCGGAATCGCTCAGCTAAATCCCTGGCCCCCAAAATTTTCAATTTCTTTAACCACAGAAAATGCTAAAACCAATACACACACAGCCCAAGTGAAAGTGGTGAACAATTTGGTAATATATAATAGCCCACTGACTATTTCTATATCAGAGAAACCAGATTGCTAAAGAAAAGTCACCCTTTTTGGTTGTTAATTGAAATGTCACCGATGGCTCATTCAGTGTCACCTGGACCTCAACTTCTCCACTACAAGTGCTTCCCGGAAATCCAGCTTCCCACCGGATTCGTGTTTTCCTCCACAACATTCCACAGGCCCCACGTCCCCTCATGCTGGGCAGCTGGCTTTCTTAGCCAATTGTTTTAATTAAAAATGAATGCCTAAACCCAAACCACCTGCTGCCCAAGTGGTCCATTTGTCCTTCAATTAACAAACTTATATACTCATGCTTCTCTTTTAAGAAAAGCAAGCAGCAAGGAGAAAGTGGCCCATTGCTGAATGCAAATACACCATGTGTCAAGGAGCAGGAGGCTTTATCCAACCAGGGGTATGTGTCTGTGTGTGTCCCGGTGAGACTCATCTCCTAACCCACATCATACAATGTTAAGAAATTCATCACGAGTCCTACTGATTATAGCTGGTGACCACAAAAGGACATGTGGGATAGGTGGGGTCAAAAAGGATCCACTCTCTACAATCCTATACCAGAGAGAGGAAATATCTGGTTTACTGATTATTATAAAACAAGCAGTTCAAGAACTCTCAATCTGAAAGTGCAAGGCATGATATACTCCCTGCAAAGCAAACCACTGACTCTTATCCACCACGGTGAACTATGAGAGAGAGAGTCCAGTGGTCAAACATACTTTAAATATAAATGGCCTCTTAATCCGAGATGTCTATCCTGTTCAAGACAATTTATTTCTAGAACAAGGTATAAAATTAACTAGTAGTAAAGAGAGAAAAAGGAAAATCACGAACACAAAAGAAAACTGAATCCTGCTTTAATTGAAGCTTGTGAAGTATAAAGTCCTTCAGAAACATTATACAGAATCTTCTGGAAAACAGGGACCACAATAATCCCTGTGTAAAGGAGGATATGAATAGTTAGTTCATAGGTCTCCCAGAATCTTTCTATTTTAATTTCCCAGAGTACCAAGGGATCTCTTCACCATCTCAATCCTGTGCATCTTCCTCCAGTGTTGATTTTATTACAAGACAAAAGGGACTATAATAGTTTGAAATTATTCTGGCTTCAAGAAATTTAAGACTTTAGGTAGTTAAAATTTAGATAATTTTAACAGAAAGCCAGCTGACCTTAAAAGTTACTTTGCTCGTTAATGAGAAATAAGATGGAATTATCCTGGATATAACTGCATTAAGGCTTCAAACAATCCCAAGAAAGAACAGCACAAATATATCATTTTATAATTCAAGTTTAGAAAAATTCTACTATCCAAATCAAGAAAAGACTGCACCCCTGGATAGCTTATTTCCAAAAGGTCATGCCGTGAAAATAATAGCACATCTGTCCTCTTTGTTCCCCTTCTCCAAGTCAAAAATATCAACTTGGTTTCTTAGAAGAAGTGGATGATCCAAGATTATACGATGGTCCCAAACAAAAAAAAAATGTTTAGGCTTAAAATAGGAAATAAAGCTGGTAGGAAAGACAAATAGGAGTTTGTTTCTAATTCATTCTAAAACCCCAAACTTGCATTACCAGTTGCTTCCCTAAAGTCTCCTGGCAACTAGAGAAGAGAACCCAGATGTGAAGTCTGAGCAGGAAAGGGAATTGAGAGAAGAGGTAGAGGCTTGATGGTTGATGAATAAGCGCCTGTTGGGCCAGCTCCTCTTCTCCTCTTGACTTGGATCAACCAATGTAGATGCGATGGAAATCATTGGCACCAAAAGCAGCATTACACTTGGGACATTTGCGCTGACGGGTGTCATAGCGTGTCTTCACACACTCAAAACAAAAAACGTGAAAACACTTGGTAAGTACGGCATCCTTTTTACGCATGTTGCAGCATGGACAGGTCAAACGTGCCTAAAAAGGAAAGAAGTCAGAGTCTGAGCAACCACACAAGTTACCAAGTGGTGTCATATACAGTGACAGCTCCGTTCACAAACTTAACTCATTCCACAATTCTGGAAAAGACAGCCATATTTGTGTTCGTGCGGGAAAGATGGCCCCAGTCGTATCTGTCACCTGATGCAGAGACTGCTCACAAAAACAAATTTTTGTCAAGTACTTCTGTTTGCAAACTAAACTATTCACGAACAAAAGCATTTGTGAACCAAGCCTCCATGGTACAATGAAATAAGCAACAAGGAAGCAAGCAATAGAACAAGAACATCACTTCCCGCCTCCAAATAAAACATTGTCTGGTAACCTTCATGTAAAGAAATTCAGCGTTTAATCTCTCAATATATTATCAGACTACTCTGGGCCTTGATAGAATCCACAAATAAATTACTGACGTAGTTTTTCTAACCTTGTAATCCTTAATCTCCTCCATGAGAATCTCATCACATTTGGGCACATTGTCTGGTTTCTTTGTGGTCTCCAGCTTCCTTCGAAGTCTAGAGATGTCCTCCTGTAGTAAGACAGTAGTAGATCAGTCATACACACTTTCCCTTTCTGAGCTTTCTGTCATGGACCTGGCCAGACATAGAGAACTATAATGATACTTTGCTTTAGAATAAGTAACCAGTCATATCCCTAAACCAGAACTGTACCACTTACTGCCAATTCAGTGCTATGAAAATATAATCTGAGAATTTAAAGGAAAGGGCACTTTATTTCATGACGACTAGTTTTAAGGTGAGGGTAGACTGGGATAACAATAATTTGAAGATTTATGAGTAAGAATAGAAAGGCATCATAAACAATAAATGACATGACAAAAAGAAAGATTATAGAAGTATTTTTAAATTTTCTAATGTTTTTTATGTTATTTAATAATTCAATAATTCACACGTTTAATAAATATTTATTTCATGCCCACCATCTAGCAGGCATTGTAGTAGGTTTAGAATATAAGCCATTGAAGAAAATAGACTGGGTTTCTTCCCAAGCAAACTCATAGTCCACTAAGGAAAGGACACACATTATACTCGTGACTCAACACAGAGGTGAAATGTAAAAAAAAGAAAACTTTTCTTACTTGGGCTCGTTTGAAATTGAACATGTCCTTTTCTTTGGTGACACTGTTCTCCACAATTTCATCCTGAAAATCATGTAGTTTCTTCTGAGCCAGTTCCAGCTGGGCTTTGAGGTCATCTGCAAGCTGCGCTGCCTCCATTGCCTACATGTGATGTACAGATAACACCATCCTGTCACCCTTTATTTCTAGCAAGGCAAAATGTTAACCCAGTTCAAGGCATGAGAAGAACCAGAAACTTCATCTACGTTACACTTAACTGCTCCTTGAGACTGCCCACCACGTCAGGCTGCAGTGTCCACCGTACCTTGCGTTTGTTCATCTCCAAAGCTTGGGTGCGAAGGCCCAGCTCTTTCTCTCCTGTGCCAATGTTGCTCTGCAACAGGTGTTCCTTCTCTTCCAGCTTCCTTACCACTTGCAACTGGGCATCAACCTTTGGAAAACAGAGGTAGATATTAAGCCAAACAAAAAGAGAAGAAAACTGGCTATGCTTTGCTAATTTATATCTTTAATATATAGTACATTAGAAATCTCAAACTAGGGATATAGCTCAGTGGTTCCGGTGCCTGTCTTGCAAGCACAAGGACCTGAGTTCGATCCCCGGTAACCACATAACAATACTGGGCGTGGAGACTCATGCCCAGAAGCAATCAGCACCACATACCACAGTGCCGGGCAAGGTGGCTCACGCCTGTAGTTCCAGCACTCAGGAGGCAGAGGTAGGAGGACTGCTATGGTGTGAGTTTGAGGCTGAGCTCAGGGCCAGCCTGAACTACAAAGCAAGACCCTGTCTCAAAAAACCTAAAAAAAAAAAAAAAGGAAATCTCAAACTAACTACTCAGTCCTACACACAAGCCCTTCAAAATATATGAAAAAGTATGATTATTAATAGCTTCACACATTAGTATAAATATAGATGGAGAATCAAGTAAAACTATGGGAAATAGCTGAAAAGAATATTTTCCATATTGCCATGAGCAGAGGAAATTACACTTATACCATCTTCTGTAGGTATACTAATTCTCAAAAATTTACAACTCCTTTTAGAATGTACAAATTTTGGCTCAAACTAATGCCCAAGTGTGCCTCTTTCATAATGGCTAGAAGTTTAAAATAGTCTTTTTCTTGAAATTATTGTAGCAAGTAGAATCAAAGAGTATTAAAGACTAAAAAGTAAAATCATATACCTACTTTCTAACCTCTCACCCACAAACTCGCATCCCAATTTCCACACAACCAACTATTCTTATACTTTTCTTGTAGCCATCCAGAAATTTTAAAAATCTATGCACATACACTGTAATACACAAAAGGGAAAAGAAATCACTTACTACATTTTGGGCAGTTGTTTCTACATTAACAAATCCAGATGTGCTTTAATACTACACTATACTCCTTTGGAGGGATGCAGTATTTATTTTTCAGTGTCCTAACAACAGACAATTAATTTGCAGTGTTTCTATTATTACTCTTGTTTCTTTCCCAATAGAATGGAATGCTTTACTCATTCTAATTACCTACCTGAGTCTTCAGAGTTAAGACTTGGTCTGCCAATTCCTCCTTCTCTTCTTTCAGCAACTTGTGGATCTGATTAGACTTGATACGCTCTGACATGAGCTTAAAATTTGCATCATCCTTCTCCCGCAACTGCTGCATCAAACGGATATTTTGTTCTTGCATGTCTTCAAAGGCCTGGCCTGTGACATCCATCTCAGAGAGAAGAGCTTCTTCCTCCTAAAATGTGGAATCTAATTAGAATCTTCTAACTCCAAGGAAAGCACATAGCAAAAACCTTCCCACGGTTCATTTACATATAAATTAACTTAGCAACAGAGAGACTAAGAAACTTTGTTAAAAAGTTACTGTCAGTAGGTTAGCCTTTGGATGACAGCAGAAGTCCTATTATTTGAAGTCGTTCACACTGACTGCTGAACTGATACTCATTAGCTGATCTGTACTTAAAACCAGTTAAAGCAAATAGGAATTACTCACGGCTTAATTTAACAAACTCATCGAATAGCAATGGGATAAGAGAACTTCTATCATGAAGCCTCATATTTTCTCATACTCTTCCACATACTCAATTTCATCTATAGGCTTTCCAATGGTTGCAAACATTCTGTTTCATCATAATCTGATAGGTGACAAGCAGTATCCAACAAATTACTTTTCATATTCTAAAGACTGAGCATCTTTTTACGTTTAAGAGTGATGTTTAATCTCTTCTGTGAGCCACTCAGATCCCTGCTTATTCTTCTATCAGGTTGTTGGGTTTTCCCCATCATTTTTCAGAGTTTTAAAGAATACATTAGGAAGATAAACACTTTGCTGACTAGATTTTAAAGTATTTCTTCTTTTTTGTCACTGATATGGCTACCAGTGTTTTTGCAACATAGAAGATTTTTGCCTGTTTAAATTATCCACCGTTTTCTCATTTTTAAAACTTTCAGTTTATTAATATTTGTGTGTAACATATAGTATGGGCATCTAGTCTTTCACTACTAGAAAGGTCCTCTCCACTTCAAATTTACAATGGAGTTTAGGAATTTACTTGCTTTCTCTTCCTTCTTTGATGTATTTATCTTTTCAATATGTATCTATAGTTTATTTGAAAACCATCCTACTGTAATGTTAAAATATGCATCCAATTTTTTTAAATTGAAATCTTTATTGGTACATTACATATACACATCATGACTGCACTCCATAATGGGGATTTGTACCAGTATAAGACACAACTTAATTCTCATTTTTTCCCACAGCCCTACTCACCCTACCATTGCCCTATATACATAAAATTTGTTTCCTTTCTTTTTTGTTATAATCTCATTATTTTTCAGCATCCAATTTTTTTCCAATATGCTTTTCTATTTTTTCCCATCACATTTAAGACTTCCTTTTGCTCAATGATTTAAAATTATAATTATCATAAATTAAAAATCTATGTATACTTTAATCTATATCCAAACTTTCTACTCAGTCCTAACAGTCTGGCCAGTAGCTGCAAGTAATTTTACCTGCTGAAACTTTATGATTTAATAACTGGAAAATATTTCACTGCTGGTTTTTTTGTTTCTTTTTTTTCAGTTTTTCCTCATCATTTGTATTTTTATTGGGATCACAATAAGTTTATACACTAACTGAAGCACTGATATTTTCAAGACAGAATAATCCCAGTCTACTCTTTCCTGTAGGGATTCTACTTCCTGATGATATGTTTTAAAAAGGGAAAGTATACATGACCAAATTTAAGAAAAGCCAAATTCTCCTTTTTACAAAAGATATGTGCACAGCATCTAAAGAAGTTCCTCTTTTCAAAACACTGAATGGTCAAGCTACTTTCAAACTACTTCATCTCACTGTCATTTTTCTGGCTCTTAGAAACAGTGCAGGTACTACTCACAGTAAACACATACAGATTTTCCAATCATTTTGGATATCTTTATTATACACTTTTAGTAAAAAAATCACTAGGATTTCAAGAAATACATGCTCATCATGACAGGGTACATAGTTTCTAAAGTTTATGGCCCAGGAACAACCAGTTAGTACACTAACTACTTATTTATAACCTATTAGGGAAGCATAGTTTTCTTAGTTTCGTATATCTGTAATTATAATGTACATAAAGTCTTATATTATTTTTCCATCTTATTTTTGCTACATGCCTTAAGCTTGATAAACAATGTTTCAAGAGCTGTCTATCCATTTGAAAATAAAAATAAATCTCTTACCTCTCAAACACAAAACAAAATAATGGAAGGGTGAAAGACCTTAATGAATACAAAAATGTTTAAAAAAAAATGAATGAAAAAAAAAATATATATATATATATATTTTTTTTTTTTTTTTAAAGATGAACAAATGAGTAAATTTCACTTGCACTGAGGGTCCAATGACATTCACTGAAAGACCAATTAAAAGAACAAAGTGCACCCACCTGCTTGGCCATGGCCAGCTTCTTCTGCAGGTACTCTATTTGTTCCTCCACTGCCCGGATCTTCCGCAAGGCCTCCTCATCAGCCATCTTCCTGTTCTCTTTTTTCTCCTTCTCCTCTAGGTCCTTGAGTCTTTGCCTTAGATCTTCCAACTACAAGAGGAAGAGAATCACATAAGAAAGAAATAGTTTAATAGTTTTTTAAAAACTAATGAATACTGTGTTCAGTAGAGGGCCCATAATACCAAAACACAGACAGAAGTATAGGACAAGATAAATGGTGTGTTAATGGTAACTGGTAGCCCACATTACAACACTGTTTTAATGTATTTCATTCCTATATTTCACACTTCTCTGAACACCATTTTTGAAGACTGCACGTATACATTTTGTGAGAACAGGTATCAACTTTTTTCTCCTTCGTCTCAAAATTTTAAAAGCATAAGACAGTTCTCCCAAAAGTAATCAGAAAAAAAAGACTACTAATTATTTACGTAAGTGGAAAATACAATGTTTAAAAAACTTACTCCAATTCCTAGTAATTCTGATATACCTTAGTACTTTGCAGAAAATCTCTTAGAATCTGCTTTAAATGGTTTTTGAAAGGGTAGGAAATGTTGCTGAATTAAACACTGACTTCAAAAATAAGAAAAGCAACTGTATGCTCAATAAGTACGATGGAAACAAATAAAGATTTTCATCAAAATGAGCGGTAATAACGGACTAGATTACCTCTGCCTTAGACTTCTTTTCAGCAGCCATTAACTGAACTTTGTCCCTCTGCTCCTTTGGGGCTGAGCGGTACATGTCTAGCAATAGCTTCATCTCCTTCTGGCTCTCCTGGGCCTTCCTATAAGGGGGGTTGCAGAGGGAGGGGAATAATAGGGTGAGAAAACAGACAGCATCAGAACAGAATTGTGGATTGAGCAGAATACTTTTAAGCTTTTTTACTTTCTGTCATCCCTAAAAGGCAGTATTTTGTACAGACTGTCAACAGGCATCTGGATATATTCATAGAATAAAGAAGTAAACCATACAGATGAATCGCTTCTTGCTTCAGTTCTCCAATGTAAAGTTGTATACAGATGTATCTGGCACTTACGACATGGGCAAAGTTATACAGTCCCACTCTTAGAAACGGAGATGAGGTAGGTGTGGGATGGGTACCAGATACATATTTAAACAAGACACTGACATGATTCTAATATGACGCTTAAAAGAAATTTGTTTACCATATAGAAATGAAAAAAGAAAATAGGGGAAAATTTGAAGTTCAAAATATACTGTTCATCTTACGATGGTTGACTGACTAGCCTTCACCTGAAGAATATCTGTCTCTCACTGTTAATAACCATTTAACTACACTTGAGTTCCAAGTATTTTATAGCACTATAGTCCTTCTCAAGTCCAAACATCAATGAAGAATCAACCATGAAAAATGAGTAACCAAAAGTAACCAGTCCAGCTACAAATTACTGGTCCTGCAGGAGAAAGGGCAAATGTGAGGGAATGACAAAAATAATGTTTCACTGGTCCTAAGAACTCTCTTAATGTGACCTGACACACTCAGAAACTAGTTTACTATCAAACAGATCAGATATTCTTCAAGTTACAATGAAGTATAATCCACTTGGTATAATTTAAACTAAAACTAATGCCAGCATTTGGACCAAATCCCATGAAGAGCAATAATTAAGCTCCAGTAATTCTCAGGTGTGCTATTTCAACACAATATTCCTTTTCTTACTGTGAATTCATGAGTAAGGCCATGCCCAGAGGGTTTACTGGCACCTAAAATCACAAATAAAATACACACTAGCCAGGCAGGCTGTTTAAGGCTGTACACTTGATCAAGAGTTGAAACCACATTAAGGATACATTCAGTTACATCTAGAATATTACAGAGATCAGACAAGCCAAGTCATCAACTAAACATCTCATTTCATTTCATTTCTGATGCCTAAACTTCAAGTTCTCAGTCAAAAACAGTTTACTCTAAATATTGCTCTTACTTCAGTTCAATCTTCAATTGTTTAATAATTTCTGCTTCCTTTTTCCTTCCATCGTCGTGTTTCCCCTTCTCTTTATCCTTAATAGAATCTCTCTCTTTTTCTGACTCCTTCAGTTTCTGCTTCTCTCGCTCTCTCTCCTTTTCCTTCTCTCTTTCTCTTTCTCGCTCCCTTTCCTTCTCCTTTCTTTCTCTCTCTCTCTCTTCTTCATCTCGTTTGGACTTCATTTCATTGACATCCTCCTGAGATGACTTTGACGCTGAGGACTGGATGGATACGTCCTCTGAATCCTGTTTCAGCTCTGTGGGTTCGTCCTTGGGGTCCTCAGTGCTGGACTGCGACTGCAGGAGGGCGCTGCCACTACGCAGACGTGTCTGGGAGAACAAACAGAAGAACGAGGGTGCTTACAGTGACCATGCAAAAGCAGCTGTGCAAACTAAAGAGCATGGACTGTGTAGTCTACTGCTGCTGGCTACCTTGTTGAGATCGGACTGGGCTTCCCTCAGTTTCCGCTTATACCTCAGGACCTCCCCTTTCAGCTGGTGATTGTGATTCTGGAGGCTGCTGATGAGGTGGCGCATCTCTCGGTTTATAGGACCTTAGAAATAGCAATGGCAATGTTAGGAAGTGCAGTAAGAGCAAAGGCACAAGAAGACAAGTAAGAAACGTCTAGAAAATAAGGAAAATTGCTACAGAAATAGCCCATCAAAGGATGCAAATGAAACTAGACAACTTGAATCATAAAACAAACCCTGAAGCTGTGAATCAAAATGATCTCTAAGATTTAAATTAGAGTACTTCAGGATTTTGGAGTTAGGTTAGTATTACAAAATCTTGGGAACTTCATTGTGTGTCTTCCAAGAAATGCATTTAGAGCAGACAAGCTGCAGGGCGGAGTGGTAACTATACCTGCTTGCTCATTGGCAGCCAAGGTCTGCTCAAACTCTATCCGCAGCATCTCATACTCCTTACGGACCTGGGCCAGTGTATCTTCCAGCTGGATCACTTCAGTCCTCAGCTTCTTATGAAGACTAACCTCATCTCGCTGCACACAGACCAAGGAAGCAATCAAATATGTTTACCAAAATGTAGAAATACCATCATATTCTATTATTCTGGCTCTTATATTTGATCTATAAAGGTCTAAAATTGAGAAAAGGATATGCCAAAAAAGAACAAGTAACTGAAAATTTCCACTTCACTCAATACTTCATGAACATCGGAAAGCTTTCAAACACCAATGTGGAAACTTGCAACCCACTAAACAAATAAAGGACATGACTCCCAACTCCAAGAATACTACCGTGTAGTGAAAAAAATCAAAACCATTAAATAGTACACAGACATTTATAAAGTAGTGTCCAATTTACTTGGATGGAACATACATGCAAAGCCCAAATACATCAAAAGCCCAACTACATCAAGGACTACGAAAGAAACACAAACATATTACAAAAATTCTGCCTTTAAAAAAACTATCCACAGCTGCCACTATCTACCAAATAGCCTATAAACACTGGTGCAGCTTCGACTCACTGTTCTCCCCCTACACACAAGCTCCAGCCATATGCATTTACTTCTCAGCTCCCTCATATTTCCACACATGCTCGTCTCATTGCTAGGAATACATTGCTCTCACCTTTAAACATCAGTAAACTTGGACTTATCTTTAGGATTTACAGCTCACTTTCTCAAAGTTTTCAGGAAGATGCCACGGTCAAGGCAGATCTTCTCCTCCATCACTACACCTTCTGGGTATGTACTGTTTATAATGCATTGCATCCTGATAAGATAATCTCTTCCTTTGGGCAGGAATTGTTATTTCTTCTTTGTATGCTCACCACCTAGCAGAGCAAAGACCTATATCCACTCTAAATAAATGTTTGCTGAATGAGGGATTTGCTGCACATGAGAGTAAACTTGGAAACTTGAACACAGAACATAAGCAAAGCCCTTACCTCAATGAGCTCGACTTGGCGCTGGTGGGTTCCCCTGGTGCCATGCAGCAGGGTTCGCGCCTCGTCCAAGTGTGCTTTCAACTGCAGACTCTCATTGTACAGGACTGAGAACTGTGACTGCATGCAGCGGTACTCCGGGGTCTCCTTGACCACTTCCTCCACTGCACTCCGCAGTTCCACCTTAAGAGGGGCCCAGAGCAAAGCCAAGTCAGGGACAGGGAAGGAGCCCAGCACAGGCCCTGGGAAATTCGCCAGGACACTTATACACTAACTTATCTTTATTAAAAGCCACAGAGAAAAATACTTCTGACATGGTAACAAAAATAGTTCTGCCATCTAAGCGTTGTTTGTCTTAATCAAACACTTTAAATGATTTAACTTAGGTCCCTTGTGCTCTTTTAGTTCAAATGTCTTTATTGTTATTTACTCACCTGGAAACAAAATAAATTATAAAAGAGTAGTAAGTACAGTTGAAAGAAACAGGGAGGATTTCCAAAATTTTCTTTCCCCTCTTAAGACCCTTAGGATGGAAAATCCTGGTTTGAAAACCAGCAGGATCACTATTCATGTTTCTTCTTTTATCGTGGCTCACAAAAGTGCAGAGCCACACTGTGGCCCTCCTTTGGCAGAAAATGACATTACATGGCCTACTGTAAGTATATATACAGATAGTACGCACCTGTCCCTTCCATGCATCCTATAAACAAAGACTTGTTTCTAGTATCTATTCACATTCTCACCCTGGTTTACCCTCCTCTTCATTCTTCTCAGCAACTCCTACATTACAGTACCTTGATTTATTCTATAAATCTCCATAGACAGATATAAACCCTTTTCAGGACAAGATAGGGCACAATAAGTAAATACGTAAATAAATACACACACAGTGTTATCGATAACATTGACACTTCTCCTCCTTCAACAAAAAGTATCACCAAGGAAAATTATACCCAAGGTTACAACATGATATTTTGACATAGGCATCCGCTGTAAAATGATTACCATAACCAAAGCACATCTAAGACCAACTGTTTCAGCATATTTGAAATATATAATACACAAGAAACACAGAGTCTCTCCACTGTACATCAGGTCTCCAAAACATATTCATTCTATCCAAGTGGAACTATCCCTTTCACTAACTTCTCCCCATCACCCAGGCCTCACCTTTCTGTGCTTCGCTTCTCTGAATTACACTTTTTTAGACACTAAACCTAAGTGAGATCGTGTAGTATTCAGTTTTCTTTGTCTGGCGTATTTACTATTAATGTCCTCCAAGTTCATCAATGTCATTGCAAATGAGAGCTTTTCCTATTTGAGGCTGAATGATACTCCTCTGTATACTCATATTACATATTCTTTACTCAGTGTACATATCTCATATTTCTTTGATTGAACATACCCTTAAGTATTTGTTTCTGAGGCTACTGTAACATGACTTTTTTTAATGTTTGCCTCATGCTGTTTATTATCAGTATATAGAAACAACTGATTTTTGCATGCTCATTCTGAACATTTACTGAATTATAATCCTTACAAGTTTTTTGGAGCAATATGGAAGATTTCTTACATATAAACACGTCATCTGCAGACAACTTTCCTTCCTCCTTTCCCATCTGGAGGCCTTTTATTTCTTAATCTTGTCTAAGTGCTCTACTTGGACCTTCTAGCACAATACTGACCAGAAATGGCAAGAGTGAGCTTCTGTGTCTTCTTTCTAATCTTAGAGGGAGACTTTGCATTTCCATGGCTGAGTGCAACGTTAACTGTGGGCCTATCATAGATCACCCTTATTATGTTGAAGAGAATTACTTCTACACCTAATTCACGGCTCTTAATATGAAAGGTTCTGTCTACCTCCTTTGTTTTCCCTCATAAATGATGCAACTTCCCAAGCGCACAGCCCCGTATGTGATTTGATCAGCAGAGTCCAGTGTGACCGTCCTGTATGATGTGTGTCCTACCTTCAACTTTTCATTTTGGGTCGTGACTTCCTCAAAGTCTTGCCGAAGTTTCTCCAGCTCACAGTGTCGGTTCTGAGCCAATTCTTTGTTCTCCTCAAGCTCTGCATTCATCTCCTCAAACTGGGAAGAAAACAACAACAACAAAAAAATAGCGAATGAGAATAAAGACAAAGAATTGTTAAATCATTCACATTTCCAAGCCTACCACATTCACTGGTCCATTTCTCTAGCAAACCTCACTCTGTCACTTGTAAACCTCTTCGAGTGCCAGATACAGGACCTGACACCAGGTTAAACACGGTCCTAAGTGCTCCATGGATCAGTGACTTTACCTTCCGGGCATTGATAGTGATGGTGCCGCCATAGAGACTGCTCCCTGCACCATACACCTTGTAACCTTTTGAATTCACCTACAGAAGAGAAAAAAGTTAGTGAGAGACCTGAAGTTTTTAGTCTGAGAAGCCAATGTACTCTATAAGGATCAGTTTTTTTCCTCCCAGCCATACTCGCCAAGTTGATCTGAGGAAATTCCCTAAAACGACTCTAGTCTCCAAAGTATAATAAAACAGCACTGACCCGCTCTAGAACTTCTGCTAAGTGTCGGTTGAGTCGCTGTTCCCTTTTCCGAATTTTGTCAATATCCCACTGCAGATCATCGATCATGGACTCCAGGACAGACACTCGTGACTCAGCTGTTTCCACTTTACTCTGTAACTTGGAGAACTACATTCCAAAGACAGGCATTCAGAAAAATATGTTTAAAAAGAATGAGCAAGAAAGGGTGTGCTTTACATTACTAGCTTAAGCTCCACTAAGTCCTGGACAATCCACCCATCAAAAAGTGGAACCTTGGGCTACGGATCTAGCTTAGTGGTTCTGTTTCCTACCTCATAAGCACAAAGTCCTGAGTTTGATCCACAATACCAAAACAAACAAACAAAAAGCTACTTCCTCCTTCAAAAGTAGAATTTTGGTTTTCTTTTCCTCAATCAGAGTGAATTTTAAACATCCTGTGGAAATAAGCTACATGACTTTGAGGTTACATCAGAAAGGCAAAGCAGGCCCTGGTGTTCTTAGAATGGAAGAAATCAGTTGCCACACAAGAATGCATCATGCTAAGCCTGCTGCACAGCAGTGACCAGCAGGCACTGGAGCAGGTGACTCAGCTGATGCGAAGCACCAACGGGCAGCTGTGAGAGCTGTCAATTGCGATGAGCACAACATGCCCCTACTTAGTAAGGCTAAGATTTGGGGAAGGAGGATAAAATGGAGACCTTTCTGTCTTGGTAGCTGCTCATTTATTTCTCAAAACATTACAGGTTACTTCATTTTCTTACCATACTCCACTTTAAATGTCATTTCACTCTAAGCCCTTTGAGCACTCCTGAGAATCAACGTGTATTTGTAAACACCCAGATGATTCTCATGCAACCAGCCCAGCATGGATCTTAACAGCAGAGCTGAGGAAACGAGGGTACATCAAGACTGTGGCTTCGACATATAACAGGTTTATATTCAAAACACAGGTCAGTCACCTTCTAGCTATTTTCCCTCAGACAACTGACTAACTGTTTTGAATCTGTTTCCTCAGACGTAAAGTGAGAACTAGTTCACCATGAAAGATAATGTTTATACAGTTCTTTCATTCTAGGTACTAAGCACACAGTAACTTAAACTACCATTCAGTGTAAGAACCAAAGTAGGTCACACTTCTGTAGTGTGATTTGAAGTAAACTAAAATAATAATCATGACTATTCGTGAACCTTAAAGGCCTCTTATCACTTTAAAGTATTTCTGTAAAACAATGC
>PVIR01014306.1:0-40558 GCA_004026965.1 Petromus typicus | reverse complement strand
TCTTTGTGAGGAGGTGAGGATCTTTGTGTCTGAGATTTGGAGTGTTTCCTCATCTCTGACCTGCCCTGTTTTCTGGCACTGTTTGTTGGAAGTTACTTTTGTTTTAATAGTTAGGAACCTTAAAATATCAGTGTTTCCTGGGTTGCTCTTTGCAGTCTGTATTGGGACTAATACAAGGTGACTGGATGTGCTTCTGCAGTTACTGTGGAGAAAATCAGACTCTGACCTGCTAACCTCAGTCCCTGGGCACTCTTCTGGTGCAGGCCTGGAGGCCAGTAAGCTCTAAGCCCGGCACAGATTCAGTGACACAGACTTGGTGCTGCCGTCACCGCTTCCCGAGCCGCCCGCTGCTAAACTCAGTCCCTGGGTGCTCTTCCGGTGTGAGCCTGGAGACAAGCAAGCTCCAATCCCGGCACAGATTCAGTGACGCAGACTCGGTGCCGCAGTCACTGCTTCCCGAGCCGCCTGCTGCTAATCTCAGTCCCTGGGCGCTCTTCCAAGCCTGGTGCAGATTCAGTGACGCAGGCTCGGTGCCGCAGTCGCCGTTTCCCGAGCCGCCCGCTGCTAACCTCAGTCCCTGGGCGCTCTTCCGACGTGTGCCTGGAGACAAGTAAACTCCTACCCCGGCGCAGATTCAGTGACCGGTACATTCATTTTCATCTTATGATCTGGATATTTTGTGGATCATATGAAAACACTCTAAGGATTATTTGGCTGATTCCTTTTCTCACTGATATATTAATGGCAAATTAGAATTATTCATGTTTGCCATATGCCATGTGATGTTTTGATATTTGTTTAAATAATCACAAAAATTAAATTAATGGACAGATCCATCCAGAGGCCATTCATGTTTTTGTCTTATCCAGCAGCCCCACTATCTAGATCTCTGTGTGAATCCTGACCTACCTACTTGGTCTGCAATTCTAATAGCAGTTTCAGCTTTGGAGCATCGCAACCATTGCTATGGTCATTTGGCTTCTCTCAGTCCTTTGGGGAGTCTGTTCTGCTGCCTGAGGAGAGGCAAACAGGTTTTCCAAACCCAGCTGCCAGAAGCCAGATGTCTATGGAGAAAAAAGTAGTAGAGTAATAGGATTTCTGTGTGTTGTTTCCCTCACTGGCCTAGAGTCTTTGTATAAAAGATATCTTATGCCATGTCCCCAGGTTTTCCTAATTTGACTGTGATGCAACTTGAGCCTAATTTTAGCAATTCATTTGCCTACCTCATCTCTTAGCAAGAGAGGGAACATCAGGCCTAGTGGGAAACATGGACACTTTCTTGGCCACTGATTATGGCACTGTTCCCAATCAATCTCTCTATGCTGCTGATATTAGGTCCATGTGATACTATCACAGGGACAGACTGTTAGGATGGATGTTAGAGATGGACAAGAATGAACGAATCTCCCTGGACTATCATTGCTGATAGGTCAGGAGTAGAAAGCTTTCATCGAGCTGGCCTTCTGTTAGGCAGGGGAATATAAGATCCACTGGTGATGTGTTTTTCCTCCACTCCTAAGATTCTAACCTGTTTCCCTGATGTTAAGCACATTAGTGTGTTCCATTGTCACTTGCATTATTTCTAGAATTTATAGCTGTATTTATCAGCAAAGAAGAAGAAGAGCCGAGGCTAAGGCATCTTGTCTGGCATGGACATCATTATTGGCTTGACTTTTTATTTTAAAACCCCTTTAATACAATACACTAATTGTTGATTTTAAAAGTATTTATGAGAATTACTTTAAAATATATATAGTTTTATGTAATTTACAATAATAAAATTGACATTATTATTTATATTTCTGAAATGAGGAAATGGAAACTTGTGGTCAAGATCACATGATTAAGTAATCAAACATATATGTAGGTGTACATGTGTATGTATATATTTATATGTGCATATAGAGTACAAATATATTTAAAATACAGAGAGAATTAAAGAGGTATATATATAGAGAGAGAAATATATATTTCTACTGTCTTGAGGAGTTCAGCTTGTTTTGATCCCTATATTTCTGGTATCATGTTACTAATTTAAAGCTGAAAAAATTGTGTACCAATCATCTTTAACTGAGTTTTGTGTCAATAATTTAGAATGTTGGTGTAAGTCCAATGTATGTCCAGGGTTGCAGAAGGAAACGAGGCACTCAGGGATGAGATCCAGCAGGGAGAACAGCCTCAGAGGACTGAACTACCAACCTGTCTTCCAACAGCTCTTTTATTATGGAGCAAATACAAAGTAGCAATGCATAGAGGTAAAAACAGAAGAGGTGGGCTGGAGCATTTCCTGGGACAGGCCTCGAAGTTCTTCCTGATTCCTATCCCAGTGTTTGTTTACTGATCTGTTTGTAAAATTCAGTAACTCAAAAGTTAGCAAGATGTCTGGGGAACATCTTGTGAACTGGTGATAAGGATACTCAGGAGTTCTGCATAACTGGTAAACAGTTACCTTTTCCCCTACATTAGAATATTATATTTTTACATAATATAATTTTTTAAAAATCCATTAAATCTTTAGATTTAAAATCAACCATTAACTTTATCAGCTTAAGAATGCTGATCATTAATTATCTGTTATGTTGATCTCTACCACTACATTACAAGATGAAACAGAGCAGGCTATGTTTTGCATATTTTCCATTTCTAGTGTCTAGCATTAAACTCATTATGTTCAGCAAACATAGGTAGAAACTGTGGTAATTTCCAAGGTAATGAGACCTACAGTTATAACCTAAGTCAAGCTTGGATAAAATCTTCATGGAGAACCTATCATGGGCTCTTCTTATCCTCCCAGGATAATCGTTCACTCTGATGTACTGAGATCTTGTTTCTCCTCAGCTAGTCCTTAGATTTAAAAAAGAGTAAAAATACAAGTAAAACATTTAAGAAGTTAATGAAGTTCTTCATTTCTAAATAGTGTGATCTAAGAGGGTGATCACTCAAGCTGCATTCACCCAATAAACACTTGCCAAGCACCTCCTCACAGCCACCAGCACCCCACATGTGCCTGCACCCCTCCATCCCAGCAGCCCCAGGGACAGGAGTGGATGAGCAGAAAAGAATGAATTAGCATGTGTGAAATACATATAGCAATACTTGGAGCAGAGTAAAGTCTTGACAACTTAGTAAAAGTTTAATAACTGTCTTTTAATTTACTTATGATAAAATATCCCTTAACCTTTTGTGGTGTTGTGGATTGAATCCACCACTGAGCTGCCCCTTCAGCCCTGATAATAGTCTTCACGTGGACAAGGAGACATGTGAGCTGTTCTCTCTGTGGAGTATTCCAAAAGGAAAGGTTTGACATCACCACAATGCAGGTTGAGCCTGAAAGATGAGGGTGCCAAGGAAACAGGAGAGCGAGAGTTTGTGCACCCCAAACCCCTCCATCCTGCACTCAATTATTGAGAATGGGCTGCAAAACAGAACTGTTTGAACACAGAAATATCATGAAATAATGACAGTACATGGTGAACCTCTTCATTTAGATAACCGTGAGTTGACTGACAACAAGGGGAGAAGTGGCTGTGATTCATCAGATAAAGGGGAAAAGAAATTTCTGAAGATCCTGCCCACCAAGTACCGCATCAAAAGCTGCAGGGATACAGAACCTCATTCTTTTAATGCTGCGCCACCTCACGATCACACCATCGCCTGTGCACATCTGTGCATCATCTGTGCACATTTGTGCATCGTCTGTGCTCATCTTCCCCAATAAGTGGTCATGTTTGTATTGGCTCAGGACCGCTGGTATTCCTTTGGGAGTTCTTAACCTTCCTTCAATTTAAAAGCAAGTGCCAGCCAAAAAAATGAATATTAAAACCATCAGCAAAAGAGGTAATATGTTCTATGGACTCAACACCCTCTCCCCACATGGTGAAGTCCTCACTCCCACGTGGTGATGTTGGAGCTGAGTGGAGCCTCAAACAGAATGTGTGCTCTTACAAAAGGGACTTGAGTCAGGGCTTCTGTCTGCTCCTCTCACTGTCACCCAAGAATACAAACAGAAGATGGCACTGTGCAGCCAACAACAATCCCTGACCAGATCCTAGGCAGGCAGACTCTAGTCTTGGAGTTAGATCAGTATTTGTGTTTATGAGTGATCTCGTCTGTGTGCTGTGTCATAGTAGTCTGGATTTAGAAGGACACCTTCCAACTTCACCCTTTTGGCTGTAAGCAGTTCCATTGAAAGAATCCCTTAGAGGAATGAGTCAAAGATGGCAGAGACACAACAAAAGAGGATCCAAATGTACATCAACTGGACACTGGATAAAGAAGATGTGGTTCTTTTATAGAATGAAGTATTAATCTGCCATTAAAAATAATAAGATTGAGTCATTGATACTCAAATGGATGTACCTTGATGACATGCTCATAAGTGAAATAAATAGGTCACAGATATGTAAATATCATATCTTTTTTCTGGTATGAGAAAATGAAGTTGTAAATGAGTTGTATGTATAGTTGATATTGTGAAATAGAAAATATTTAGAAGGAAAGAGGGTGCAGGGGTAAATAATGAGGGGAAAAGAATGTGACACAAAAAAAGAAAAAAGGAAACAAAAATTAAGCATATAGAGGGTGGGGGTTGCAGGGCGGGGGGAAAGGGGAAACATGGGAATCAAGTCATGTCATATTCTGGACAAACTCTCAAAGTTGAATGCAGTGATGATGCATATTCATGATGTACCAATAAAGATTTAAATTTTAAAAAAAGAAGAAATGGAGCCTTAGAAGAAAAACTTGTGGAATTACTTTCCATGCAGAAATATAACACTGACCATGTTATGCCACCACTTTAATTAGGTTTACCAATGAGAGCAGCTTAGTGTTTACCTAGACCAAAAGCTGCCTAAATTTGATCTCTGTATTTTAATCCCCTTATAAGATAAAATGATAATACATAGGGACATATAGTTATGAATATGTATGTATCTTAAAATAATGCTTATTTCTTCAAAGTGACAGAAACACAAATTTAAATATAAAATTCTTATAAAAAGTAATATTAGTCCTCCTCCTGATCCTCACTATCCCCACTTTTTGGCAACACTGCCTTTAACTTTCTCTGTCCTTTGGTAATTAGGTTCCATTTCTGAATATAATATCTTTCTTGATATTTGGAATTAACTTTACATATAATTATTTAACATGATGATGGAAACTGGAGATTTAGTACATTGATGAGACTACTACTAGATCATCATTCTCTGTAGTCCCAAAGCATACAACTGTATCCCAAATTCTTGTGCATTCGGTTTTCATTGTGTGTTTTGGGTGATAGATGGTGGATATTGGGATACACTGTCAGATCAGTTAAAGGCAGAAACCTAGTGGACTGATGATTCACAACCTTGGACTTGGTGTGAATTGTTTCTAACCAGCTTTCAGAGTCTTGAACTGTCATAGCAAGAACAAGAAACTTCCTGTGATGCCACAGAATGAGAAGAGAGAAAATGGAAATTCATGCAGAGTTTCACTACTTTGTTTTGGAATTAGTGCCTTTAATTATGCCTGTTTTCACTTGAACTTGTTACTTGTCCTAAATGCAAGAAGTGTGGGAGAGGTGTTGTTAAATGTCCAGAAAGGACAAGAGACATGGAATCTAGTGAGTAGAGTGACAGTTCTTTCTTAGTGTACTGAGAACATTAGACATGGCTCACTGCTTCAACAGGTAGACTCCTCTGATATCTCTTTCTCATGCAAAAATTGCCATTTTACCCAAAATTATTATTTTGATATATTTATGTTTCTTTTTTTTCATTATTCTATGTCAACATCAACATTTCTTACCAACTACTAAAGGAACTTAAACCCTAGCTCCATAGAGTTAAGTATCGTTAGACGTCGTTACTATGTACACTTCCCCATTCTCATCCTTGCCCTTATCTGAGATGGCTGACTCTATGCCATTCCAAAGAGTGTTGATTCTTCTTTTGGCTCTGCCCTTTGGTATCTGAGCTTTGTTCCAGTTCTTAAGTATGGGAGCACATGACTTTCTCCTTCTTGGAATTGGTGGACATAGAAATCTGCAAGTCTGAACTTCCTCTATTATGCTTCATGTTTAATTGATGATTTTGATCAGAATAGAACTATACAAAATTGTTTATTATAGGAATTCTTTTTTATTGAATTAATTATTGTTATGTTTTATATACACATCATGATCACACCTGGCATTGAGAATTTGTGTCAGTATAAGACATGACTTAATAATTCTCATTTTTTCCATTTCCCTACCCACCCTACAACCCTTCACCCCCTGTACACATACGTCTTATTTCCTTTTTTACTATCATTTTTGTTTCTTTCCCCTCGTTGTTTACCCCTACCCTTTTCCATTTAAATATTTTCTATTTTACAATATCTATTATACATTCTAGAACATATTCATATCTTCAGATTCTCATACCAGACAAAAGATATGATATTTACCTATTTATTAACCTATTTATTTCATTTATGAGTGTGTCCCCAAAGTATATTCATTTGAGTAAAAATGACTCAAACTTTCATTCTTTATGGCAGGGTAATATTTCATTTTACTAAAAAAGTTCTTTTTATCCAGTCTCCAGTATGTGGACATTTAGACTGTTTCCAAGATGTAGCTATCTCAAGTGGAGAATTCTTTTTTTATTGGTATATTTTATATATACATAATGATCACAATCAATATGGAGAGTTCATACTTATACATTACACATCTTGATTTTCATTTTTTTCCCATAACTCTGTCCTTCCTACAGTCCCCACCCCTATATACAAAAGCTGTTTCCTTGTTTTGAACCATCAAACTTTTTCTTTCCCTTCTTTACTTATCCCTACCCTGTTTGCTTTTTTTAAAAAACCATTTTCTTCTATTTCACAATACCTATCAAACATTGTGGAACTCCTTTACACCTTCAGTTTCTCCTACCAGAGGAATGATACATTATTTATACATCCATGTCTTGTAAGAAAACTGAACTTTTGTCCTCTGGTTTTATTTTGGAATTAATATATATGACAAAATTCAGATGCCTTTCAAAATTTCTGTTCTTCTGGGACTATTTTTCTTTTCTGGAAATTTTTTACTCATTTTCTTATATTTCTTTACTCTGGAGTTTCATGATTATAATTAAGCAACTAGAACTAGGTACTACATTTATGAAATTTTTTAGAAACTTTGCAACCATTAGTACACATTTTTTCTCTTCTTCATTTTATTTTAATTTACTATTACTATTAATTTTTTTACTTGTTAGGACTTGTATTGCTTTGATGAATATGTATTTCTTATATCTCTTTCTTAGTTTTCATGTATTTCTATTACTTTTGCAATCCTGTTATCATTATTTTAATGATACCTTTCAAACATTTGATGTATTTTCACATTGTACCTATTTCATTTAATATCCAATTCTTTATTTTTTCATTTTCCTTTATCATTCTACTGAAACTTTACCAATTATTGAGTCTAATCCTCTAGCACTTTTCCCATGAAGAGGAGTATGTTTCTCTCTGTGGTTCTTGGCAGTTCTGAAATGATTTTGACCAGTAGAATATGGCAGAAGAGAACTGGCAGCTTCTGTGCCTACATTTTCATATATTGCTTCTTAGAATACTTGTGGTAAATGACTCAGCATCATATAAATAGTGTGACTATCTGAGAATGTAAAACAACAGAAAGCTCAGAATAATCACAGGGCACTCACATGGTGAGGGAGACACCAATGGCCTCAAGTGTTCTGAGAAAATGCCTGAAGCTGCCACTAGGTCATCCTCCATCTGACTGTATTATCAGGATAATTTGAAGAGCAATCTGTCCCATCTAGTTTTGGGACACAGGGGTAACCACAACTGACTGTAAGCCACTTGATTCCATGGCAATGTCTAACTAGTACTACATAAGATTCATAATTGCAATCTATTCTACAGATTGATGACACTAATGATGAACTTTAATTTTGGGTCTGCATGTTGGGTTTGTCTATCTATCCAGCCCTTCGTTTTCCCTTATGCACTTAACAGTGCTTTGTACTCATATAAGAGTGACTTGGCCATCCGCCAGGAGTTTCCACAGCACTGGAGAGCTTGCTGAAGAAGGGTCCCCTGCAGCCATGTGAGCAGCTCTTCCGTGATTCTCATTGTCTTTGCACAACACTCCTGCATCTGAGTCCCTGGGAAATGGATCTTTGTTCTCTGCCATGATGGGAAGAGGAAATCTGGAGTGGTGACTTCTCTTTATCTGGAGCTCAAATCATTCTTTCCTAATTACTTACTGTCCCTAATTCCTGTGGCTTAACAAGATCTGTTCTAAAAAGCTTCATAATTTCTTTAACATTCTGCTCCATTCAATTGTCTACTTATCATCTTTCACATTTTCCAGAAAGAGTTAGCAGGTCTTTGAATTAGTTATTGCATATCTTTGCTTGCTCTCTGGGTGAGTTCGTGTAGATTTTGTTGCTTTGCTTTCTTTTTTAGTGTGGTTTTATGAGGGTAAGGAGATCAACATATGCATTCGATTTACACCATTTAACCCAAAACCCTTTCAGATACTTACTGATAGCACATTTATTTTTTTAAAAATTATTAGGTTAAATTCTAGATTAAGGTTAAAATATTACTTTCTAAAACAATGGAGGAAATCTAGGCAAAGATACAATGTACATAGAATTCAGGACTGTGTAAGTTGCATAAGTCTACCAATTAAGGAAATACTGGCATTCCTTACTCATATTAAAAAGAGTGAAAAATATTTAAGAAAAGAAATAAAAGCAAACTCATGGCTGAATAACACTGTAGATTTTTTATTGATGATAGAGAAATTTATGTTATGGTCTTTTTTTTAAAGATAAGACTAACATTTTAAAGATGATCATTAAAAAATACTGCTATAAGCATAGAAAATAATGAACAGAGATGTCTTTCTGTATGGTAGCTCTCAAGGTAAGCCAATAATGCAATTCCAGAGCAGTTACTGCTGTGTCTGTCTGCCTAGCATATTCTATCAGTTGGAGAATATGAATCATGACATTTCATGAAATAATGAGAAGAATATTGTCAACTTGATAAATTATTACTAACTTTATTGGCTTGGCTATAAAAGATAAGCTAAGTAATTTTTAGTACTGTTTTGGAGTACTAGAACTGAGTTTTAGAAATAGTTGTTATTATGAATACATTTTATCTATGCATCATTCTTTCCCTTGTAATACAGTAAACATTAACTTATGTGGCATGTTTGCTATGTCACAAGAAAATCTTACACTCTGAAGACTATAAAAGCTATTAACTAGTTTATTAATGTCAAATAAATCATCTTTTCACTTTGGTTTAGAGAAACAAATTGGAATTCTTATGAATACATTTTATCTGTATCATATGATACTGTTTCAGAGATAGTCGGGTCAATTTAAACTCACATTTAAATTCTGGCTTTCCTTCTGACAGTATTTCCCTGTATTCTGGGAAAGCATCTATATTTGACACTGTGTAGAAGAAACAGTGTACATAACATATAGGTGTCATACATTTTTATTCTAATACTTACATATAATATTTTTAATGTATAGGAAACAAAGCCTTATAAGATTTCTTAGCAAGCAGTATAAGAGAATGTAATTGATAAAAATTCTCATGTTCTGTAGCATATATGAAATGGAGAACTGACAGAATGTAGTGGAGGACAGAATTACTGATACATTGGTTGCCTCTGGCTCTTATCTAGCCAGACATCAAATATTAGTCATTAAGCATACTCATGTAATAAATGCAGCTCTTGGGCAGCTATCCTGTACTTGTTGGTATTGTGGATGTTATGACCATTAGTGTCATTTCAATCTATTTCACTACTTTATTCCAGCTCTGAAAATACTACTTGGAAGTTATTTAAGGGTTAAGTGCTCCTTGCAAAGTTTGGAGCTCCTGGTTTGAGTATAGAGTTAGAGAACTGACTCATCTTCAAAGGGAGTTAGCAAATCTTTCTCCTTTAACTTTCAAATGTTTTATATTGTACTATTAGGGAAAAGTTGAGGATTTTAGGTTGAAATATTATAGAGCCTGTATTCTTCAACAAATGGGTGTCAGTGTATAGGCTAGCTGTCATTGTTTAGACAAGATTGAATTGGTCAATATATCTTCTATTCGTGATTTCTCTTTCAAAATTTTGGAGAAGACTGGCATGCTGGCTCACTCCTGTAAACCCAGCACCCTGCAAAGATAAGCCAAGAGGATTGTGAGTTTGAGCCCAGCCCTGGCAATTTAGTGACACAGTGAAAGCCTGCTTCAAAACAACAGTGGTAGGAACCAGCCTATAATTTCATCCTGACCCAGGAGATGACAGGTTTAAAGAACATGGACACAAAGATAATTTGCCTCTTGTGTCCAAAGAGCCCTATAATAACAATACCCCTTGATTTTATTAGACTCATACTAAGAAGAAAAGATAGGGGGAAGTTTAGCAAGTTCCCAAGAGGTGAAGACTATATCTGAAGGTGTATTTTCTTTAATTATACTTCAGATACAATTGTTTCTCTCCTCAAATTGATTGACAGGAGCATGATAGTGACCTCTAATCAGTGGTGGAGTGAAGGTGAGGGTGACGACTTGCTTTCTCCTCTGGTTTTCTACAAACAGTGAAATTGGGGATGTACCTCCATGCTGAATTCAGTCTTCACCAAGAATAAGGAGAAGAAGGAGAAGGAGAAGGGAAAGGGGAAGGGGAAGGAGAAGGAAAAGAGGAATGGGTAGGAGAAGATGCAATTTTGGACTCAAGAAAGGTATAAAGTATAATTTATGAAAGAAAATCTAACTTGCTTTGGACTTTATCACTGTTTTGATAAAAACAGTGCATTAAAATACAAGGGGTTGAGTTTCATTGTCCTATTTTCCTCAGTGATACTTCTCCAGTTTGTGTCTGACATATCCCCCAAAGGCTTGGGTGGTAAAGATTTGTCTCCAGAGTGGTGCTGTAGGAAAGTGACAGAACCTCTACAAGGTGGGACATAGTCAGGAAATTTAATCCACTGGGGCTGTGCCTTTGGAGGGACACTGGGGCCTGACCTCTTGCTTTCACTGTTAACTGAAATGAGGGCTTCTTCTATGTGCTGTTCCAACATGATGTTTTGCCCCCAAGTCCCTAAAGCACTGCATCAACTAACCATCAGTCTAATTTTTCCTAAGTATGAGCCAATGAAAACCTTTCCTCTTTTTAAGTTGACACCCTGAGGTCTTTTGTTATAGTAAAAAAGAACTTAACACAGATAGCACTTTAGCTTTCACCTCTGAAAGGTGGGAAAGGCATCCCTTGCATCCCTGAGGAAAATCCCGCATCAGAGGGACCGCCAGAATCATTTGCCTTCAGTATTCAATGTGGCCTTCTTCTGAAATTATCTGAGGACTTCCAAAGAAGTCTATTCTGGTTATGGATAGGAACCTGGTTTGGATTTTTTTCTTAATATATTACATTATTCATCTGTAATAAAATATTTATTTTAACATTGTATCAACAATGTTTCATAAAAGTATCTAACTATATATTTTACTAAAATGAGTAAATGGGAAAACTATAATGAAAAATATTGAATTGTTCATGATTGCGACATGCAAAGATAAATATCTTTGGTGCTTAATTTCTTAATTTATTTCAGTGCATATATAATATTGTTTACAAGTGGGATTAAATTAGTTTTGTGTAACTTTCCTATATATTATAAACATTCAAAATCATAAATCTAATTCTAAAATACTGTTCCTAATTATTCCATAACATTCAAGTGTATGTATTATAGCATTCAACATGTAATCAGTCTGCTCTTGCTGGATATTAAAATTACTCCTGGATTTGCACATAATTATAAATGGTGCAAACAGTTTTTGTTTTATAACAGCTTTGTAGAATTGAATTCAGATAGTACAAGTTACATTTGCCTGGTTTATTTTGCTTCATATGGTGATTTTGACATTTATCCATGTGATTAAGTATAGAATTAGTTCATTTGTATTTAATGTTAAATACCTCCCTTTTATGTGGGCATATTTTCTCTATACATTCATTTGTTGATGTACATTTGAGCTATTTTTAATGTTGGTCTATTAAAAATAAGTTTTCTGGGCCAGGGATTTAGCTCAATGGTATTGGTGCCTGCCTTGCAAATGCAAGGTCCTGGGTTAGATCCCTGGTAACAACATAGCAATTTTAGGCTTGGTGGCTCTCACCTATAATCCCAGCTCTCCAGAGGCGGAGGAAGAAGACTGCTGAGTTTGAGGCCGAGTTCATGACCAGCCTGAAATACAAAGCGAGACCCTGCCTCAAAAAAAAAAAAAATTGCTATGGATATTTGTGTACATGTTCTTTGTAAGGATGTATTATTTTTTTTCTGTACCTTGGGTGACAGTCTCAGAGTGGCATGTGCTGGGTGCGTGATTACCATTTTAAAACTAATCTGTACCCAATGTGTGTGTACCATCTGCGCATGCTCACACGGTGTGATCAACTTCCCAGCTATGGTTGTCTAACAAATGTGCAGTGCTTGCTTATTGAGATTATCACTTACCTACTCCTGAAGATACTACTGCCATCCTGCCTTAACACAGTGCCTTTATCACAATGTGCATGTCCCTGATTAGCACTGTTCACATGTTTGCCATAAAAATGACTTATTTCAATATTTAATATAGTATAGGTCTAATGATAATATTTTTTTAGTATTGAGTGATTCAAAAAGTTCCTTATACCTTTGTTTTATAAGGATAGTTCTGAAGTTCTGGTTGTAGGTAAATATAATTTTCTAGGTTTTTCTTTATACATATATATTTGACTTTTTAAAGTATATATAATAAATATATATGTACTAAAAAGCAGTATTATTATTCTCATGGTCATTTGTCTGGCTGGGTGATTGCCGAGCAGAAATCTGCAATCACTTCCATCTTTTTTCCCTTTGTACAAAATGTGTTTTTTTCTCAAACTCGCCACCTCAGCCACAATGATTCCTTTAAGATTTCCCCCTTTATTTGTGAGCAGTTTGACTATGACATTCCTTTACAATGTTTTGTTCATATTTCTCATGGCTGAAGTTAATTCAAGCTATTATCAAGTCATGAGTTTATGGTTATCATTAAATGTAGAATTTTTCAGCTGTTATATTTTTAACTTTTGTATGCTACTTTTCCCCCCCCTACAGACTCTAATTACTAGTACATCTGGCCTCATAAACTTGTTCCTAATACTCTTTTCACTTTTTAAATTCTTTTTTCATTCTGTTTCATTTTGTATAGTTTACACTGCTGCATTGTATTTTTAAATCTTCTATATCTCTATTTACTTCTTATAACTATGGAATACAGTTATACTTACTATTTAATTTCATTTTATGACAATCTAACATTTGTATTTGATCTAGTTTAGTTTTATTTTGCAATGTGGGTTGTACTTTCCTGTTTCTTTGCATTGTCAGACATTGGGAATATAACCTTTATGTATCTGTGCCCTGACAAATTGTTTCATTTAAATTTTTACCTTATTTCTGAAACACAGTTAAATTTCATGGAAACAAGTGGTCTTTTTCAGACACTGCTTTTAAGATTTTATAAGACGGACTGTCACATTAGTCTATGAGAGGTTATCCTTGTCATCTGCCTAGGGGTGAGTCATGGTGAAGCATTACGATACAGACACTTGGACCTGGAATGAGTATGTGTGATGGTCACCAGTGGATTAGGCCACTAGATGGACCAACCAACTTCTCTTTGCTCCACATTATTGTTTGGGTCTGAAAGTCCCCAAAGACTCATTCAGTCAGAGTAGCTGAATCTAGAATGTGCAATACTGTGATTAAGGGAATGTGATTATTAAACCCCTGTTGGGGCCGCGGATTTAGCTCAGTGGGTCCTGTGCCTGTCTTGCAAGCATAATACTGGGCTTGGAGACTCATGCCCAGCAACAATCAGTACCACATACCACAGCGCCGGGTGTGGTGGCTCACATCTGTTATTCCAGCGCTTTGGAAGCAGAGGAAGGAGGATTGCTGTGATGTGAGTTTGAGGCTGAGCTCAGGGCCAGCCTGAACTACAAAGTGAGACACTGTCTCAAAACAAACAAACAATCAAATGAACAAACAAAAAAAACCCCTGCATGTGTGGTGTTTAACACCACCCTAATCCCAGTAGTCTGGAGGGAATAAAAGAGACAGAAAGATGTGGAGAGCTCTCTCTCTCCCTGTTGTTCTTACTATTGTGTGAGTGCTGTAAACTGCCTTTGTTGTCTTTTTACCTTTGGTGCGCCATGTTATTTCTCTTCTGCAAGACCTGTTTCTCATCCCCATCTCAGAGCCAGCCAAATATGGACTGAATCCTCTATGAATTGTAAGCCAAACAAACCACTTCTTTTTTAACTTTGGAAGGCAGCTATGCTCACCACTATACCACCAACGCACGCTCTTTTTTAACTTTGGGTGTTAGGTATTTTTTTCAGAAACTAGAGAGTAGTAATGAACACATTTCCTATTTGAAGGCTCCAAGTTTACTGGAGCTTCCTTTGTGGCCAAACTTAAAGTTGTTTAAACAATTTTGTTGGGTGTTTGGTCTTGACTTTCAAGGAAGATCTGGCTAAAATCCCCAACAGTACTCTTGCTGCTCCCTCAACACTATCTTACCTTGAGATTTTTCCACCAGATTAATTAGTCCACCATCTTTAATCTAAGTTTCCTGCAACATCTTAAAATAGTAATCAAACAACCAAAACCACTTAAGCTTAGTCTTTTCTAGCTGCATTTCTGTCAACATTCTTATCTTCTGACCTCTGACCAGAATCTCCTATCAAGCTAAGCTCACAGCATTCTATGGCTCTTCCTCCACCTAGAATTTCCAAAACTTTCCAATACTCAAAACCCTCACATTAAAGAAGGAAAAGCTTATCTTAGTTCACAGATTTTAGAGGTTTCAATGAGTAGTTGGCTGGATCCGAGGCACAGTGGCATGACAGAGGGGAATTCATGCAGAAAAGACTTGCTCATGGCATGGTGCACAAGAAGATAGGCAGGACCAGGGGAAAAGAAGGAGCTACTATTCCAGGCCATGCCCACCATGATCCACCTTTCCTGCCAGGCTTCCCCTCCAACATCCACACAGCTGTAAACTCAGTGGACTAATTCACTGATGCCTATCACAACACCTATGATCAGTCACTTTCCCAAAGACCCACCTGTTGGTTCATAAGGTCTTTGGTGGCATCTAGATATGAACCATAAGAAACTTGTATATGTGGAACCTTATGTGGAAACTGTATTTCAGAAGGCTCTGGACTCTGCTTCATTACTCATGACTGGATGGCAGCTGAAAATATTTACAATGGCGATTAAGCCCCTTATTTCTCTGTGTATCTTAGAATAGAAGTAAGAAAGACCTAAAGATCATGCAGGCATGTTTATTTGCCTCACAATATTCCAGAGATGAGCATTCTTTACCCCTTACTCTGTCACATGCAGACTTCTGACTTATCATATTTCTCAACTCTTTGAGCACAATCATATACGTCAATGACTCATACCACTTATGAATTTGCTATATTCTGCATTGATCTTTATTCATATTCTTCTACTATTTCATTAGCCCTTATTGATTATTGACATGCATATACCTTATAAAATAGTACTGTTTTATATTTTTATTTTTGTTATCTCAGTATATCAAATTCAAGACATTTTCCTTTTCTTATGCTTTCAATCATTATAATATTTAAGTACTGTAAATACTAATCAAAGGAAATTTGTATTATTGCTTGCAAATACTACATGATATTCCACAATTTTCTTTGTAATTACAATTTGTTAATTATCCAATCTCCATGTTGCCTTAATTGCTCAGCAACACAGAAAATCACTTAATAAATGCCATTGTTCAGGTTTCTGTATAGAATCTCTTCTCACAATTGAGATTTATTTTCAGAAATTGAATTACTGGGCCGTAGGTTATGAGCATAATTAACAAAATGTGCTCCAGAATGACTGCACCCTATTTCTCTCATGCCAAAATCATGTGCATGTTCTCAGTGAACTCCCCTTCACAAGACTCTGGCCTTACTGTTCTAATACCTACCAGTGAGACTATAGTAAGGTACATTTCATTATATTAGTGCATTCATCTCTCATGCTTAGTGAATTAAAAACAAAAATGTAGAAAGATACACAGAGAGACAATGAAGGAAGGAAGGCAAACAGAAAAAAAGGAAAATATTTTAAAACTTTTTATATACTTGTTGGCATTTTTAGATATTCCCTGTTTAAGAGATGTCATCAAAATGTATTTTCTTAACAACTTTGTTTTCTAGTTTTTCTTTTAAATTTAGAAAAGTTTACTATATGTCTCAGTCTTATTTTAAAAATATTAATTTTAGTATTCAATACTAGATAGAGCATGTTTCTTGATGGTTTAGATTTAAAATGTGCCACAAAAGCCTTGTGTTCAGAAGTGGGGCTTTGGGAGGTGATCAGATCCTGGGCATGCTGTATCATCAAGGGATTAGCCCATGCATGCAGTCACAGCTGTATATCTCTCACTTCACCTTCTCCCTTCCCTTTCTCTTTCCTGGACACAATAGTGTGAACAGCTTTTGTATATCGATTCTTCCCACAGGACAGTTTCTTCTTTGGAGCCAGCAAACCATGGACTAAAATCTCAGAAACGGTGAGTCAAAATAAACCGTCCCTTCAACTTATTTTCTCTGGTATTTCACCACTGTGATATAAAGGTGATCAGCACAGTTCCATACACATGAACTCAGAACATTAAACCTACTTATTTTCTCCTGAAAAATGGAAAGGATATTTAAGAAAGATTAGTTTTTCAAATGAGAGTTTTAGAATTAATGTTCCATGACTGTCACCATTTATCAATTCTTCCAGTAATTTCTGATGTTTTGGAATAGAGAGTTGTCACATCTTCCAATTTTCTGAGTTGAAAATCTGCACATCTACTGTGGAAAACTTGACATGATTTGAAGCCTTTAACACTCACTTTTCCCCTGGCCTGTGGCTCAGATCTGATGAATCTTATTCCTGAAATCTGATGTGAGTGAAAGCCGATTTTAATCTCAAGATATTTCCTTGAGGAATGCACTCAGGTATTTAAAATAAAATTCTAATAAATGTAGTTATTTACCTCAAAGTTTCAATCCTTTTTACTATTTTAGTCTCTTAAGATACTATTCTTATTCCTATTTGGCTCTCATTATGATTGTCATACTGTCTACTCTTCTCCCTAAAACATTAGAGAGACCTTGTGATTTGGTGAGGGCCAACTTACAAATTTCACAAATCTTATGTGATTTCTGCTGTTATTCTTCACACTTAGGAGACCCCAGATATATGGTTCATCCTCTTTCTCAGACAAATAAGAAGATTCTTGAGTCATGTCTTTTCTTCTTCTTTTTTTTTTTTTTTTGAGACAGGGTCTTGCTTTGTGGTTCAGGCTGCCCCTGAGCTCAGCCTCCAACTCACATCACAGCAATCCTCCTGCCTCTGCCTCCCAGGTGCTGGAATTACAGGTGTGAGCCACCATGCCTGGCACTGTGGTATGTGGTACTGGCTGCTGCTGGGGTGAGTCTCCACACCCAGTGTGGTATGTGGTTACCGGAGATCGAACCCAGGTCCTTGCACTTGCAAGACAGGCACTGGAACCACTGAGCTAACTCCCCAGCCGAGTCATGTATTTTCTTGTTCCTCCTCTAATACATTAAAAATTATGTTGACAGAATGAATAAATCCAAGACTGTCATGTCCTCTAATTCTGCCTCCAAAGAATGTCTGTAAATATGCACTGTCTAAAGCTGCCATGCATACTCTGCCTTCATTTCTGTCTACTCCAAGGCATTCTACACACAGAGCCTTGGAAAATACCCCAAACCTGCTACCACTAAAATCAGTGTGCTCTATGATAACTCGCTCATTCACATGCATTCTATGATATTCTCCAGTTAGATATTTATAAAATTAAATTCTTGAATATTATGGTTTATCACACTCAAAATCAGTCTTTGTAGAAAGTTGTGTGCACTTCTATCATGCTAAGAGGCAAGAGAAAGTCAGAGTATTTTTTATCTACATTGCAGAGCTCCACTCTGCATTCCTGAGCAGAGTGGTAACTAAACTAATTAAAGATTCATTTACAAGGGAAAGAATCAGATGGATTGCAATAACAATGGTAAGTCTAACTACTTAGTATTCCCCAAGGTTTATCTGCTGATATGAAAGTAAGAACAAGTGTGATTGTACACTGTTAAAGATTATTAAGCATAGCAAATGTAAAATTACTTCTATCATGCATGTTTTCCCATAAATTCACTGAGCTATTGTGATGACACAAAGCTTAAGGGACTTTTTAAAACATATGTATCATGAGACAGCATCTGTCAAATATGGCTCCCTCCTAGTCATGTTCCACAAACAGAAGTCGGTCACTGCCAGCGCACAGAGTGAAGTAGAAGGCTCCTTCTATTAAAACCCACATGACTCATCTGTCAAAGTTTAAGATAAGCCTTGAGAGCTTCCCAAAAAGCAGTAGCAGGCAAAAGTTGGCCTGTTCTAATTATTTCAGAGAGGGTAGGTAATTGTTTGTGTGGAAAACCATGGACACCATCTCTCACCATGAAGAGCGATCAAAACAAACCTGTTTAATAGGAGATACAGTTATCTAACGCTATACTTATTACTGTCTTCATTTCAAAAGATATCAGAGGCAGATATTTCTATCAATCCAGGATGAGTTCTCAAAGGCAAAATTGTCTCTGAACGAAATAAATCTGCAGGAAACTTAAATTTAATGTTTCTTCTTGACCATATATTTGATGGTCTGGTGTAAAGATCTGACTTTGATAATGTCATATTTTTTTTGAGTGTTGTTAAAGCTACTATTCACCTAATGAATGAAAGGTGTGGGGATGTAGACTAGCTTGGTATGAGAAAGGACACCTTTGTGAGCATAGCTTCCTTTCACTGAAATTTGGGAAATGGAGAGTCTTAATCATTGGGAAATCTTAATCTGGAAAAATTAATAAAAACAAAAATACTTTGACCAGGAAAAACACCACTGGAGTTTTAAATTTATGTAAAGCTCCTATAATCATCTTGAGTGCTATGTACCATGATATTCATTTTATACATGAACAGGGAACATAAAAGCAATTTGCTTAAAGTTTTTCTCTTTATTTAGGGAGGTGTATTTGAGGCCAAGTTCTTTTGGACTTTATATCTACTGTTTCCAAACTGCACAGAGAAGACATAGGCATAATTCCTGCAGGAGACAGAGGTCAGTTAGAGCAGACAGCACACACAATGTGAGGCTTTTTACTCAATATGAGGGATCCCTATTTTAAGTCTCAAATTCTGGGAAAACTTAAAGCCTTCCTGTTAATTCTACACTAACATGTCACATGATGTGACTTCTTAGATCCTCATCCTGGGGCTGTTCCCCTTTTTGTTTTTGAGTCTGTCACACACAGACACAAAAGTTCCTTTATTCTTTGAGTTCCAGAGCACTTTAAGTGCTAGTAGAGCACGCTACTTACAGTAGGCTGTGCTATGCTGACATATCACTGGACCCCTTGTGTCCTTCATAACTTGCTTCGTATTTCAGGGCTTCCTAGGCCCATTGTTCCCACTCTCCTATAGGAAAGACTTGCCAAGTCACTTAACTTCCTTTTTAATCTTGTGCAAATATGAGAGAGAAAGACTTCTTAATATTTTCCTACAGAATTTTCTCTTAATCAACAGCTGCAGTTTGGAATGAGATTGTGATGTGGAGGCAAGACAAACATCATTGGTTTGGTGTTTGACAGGAAAAGTTATGCATCAGTTTGATATGTGGATTAGGAGGGATGTGAGAGAAGACAAAGGAAGATAATTTTAAAGCCCAATTTAAAAACAATAAAGGTAAAAGAATGAGTTTTATTTCTTAAATTTCTGTGTTCCCAGATAACTAGTTGAGGCTTCTGGAAAGTCCTGTGCCCTCTACAGTCCTGTTGTGGGTCCCTTACTGTGGAATAAGATGAGACTCTAGAAACATTAATATGCTGATAGTTACCACCAAAGTGTGCCCTTGTAGAAAGAAATTGGAAGGAGACTGCAATATGTCTTGGGGTTTATTGCTGGGGAAAAGTCAAGAAAAAGGAGACAAGCTTAAATCACTGAAGACAGATGACTAAAACAAGACAAGAGGTAAAATGGTGAAACAGTGCAGGGTTGTGTGACAAAAATTGGATTAGATAAAGGAGTAGGGAAGGTTTTCTCCTACAACAGAAAAAGAGCACACAAGGACAAAGACTTGTGATGGATTCAGGCTAATTTCTCAAGGAATCACTGTGGCACATTTCTTATCTGTAAGTATTGGGACTGTCTTGGTAATTGTAGTCCTGCATTCTACTTCAAAATCTCTATCTTTTGGAAAATAAAGTATAGATTATAGTTTCTATAAAGAATCCATCATGCAAGTTTCTATTAGAAAAATGAACTAGTCCATCTGATTGCAAGACAATAGCACCAGTGGTTTAAAACTACATCTAAGCTTGAGAATGCCCCAAGACATAAAAAAAGCTGCTGAAAAGGGTCAGAGAATCCCAGGTCTGAGAGGTGAGGATAAAATAGAGTGAGAAAGGAAGTTAGAGAGGAGAAACTGGGCCTAAGCAGGAGCCTCAAAATATCAGGCCAGTGCCTTCATGTTTAGAGAAGGAAGGATGGGAGAGAATTCAAAATCCCATCGTGTCATGTCTTGAACCTTTATATTCACTGTTTCTCCATGGCTGTTTGATGTCACCATGCTCACTGATCTTCTTACCACCTCCACTGATTCTTTTAAATGCTCATACTATAGTTGGGAGAACTTTTCAGTAGGGTGGAGGCTTGCTGAACAACAGCGCATGAGGAACACACACACCTGTCGTATATTTTTGCTATTATTTTAATACATAATTATCAAAGTGTTAAATCCATTGTCCCCATACAGTGCTGGTATAACAGTACTAAAGACTATTTGTAAAGCAAAGTACTTATAGTACACAGTTCTGGGAAGTCCAAGGCATAATGTGATTCTGGAGAAGGTTGTGGTGCATCATAACTTTGAGGGAGATGAAAGGGATGGGCACACATGCAGAAAAGAAAGCACAATGGAGTGGACTGAGTCTGTAGTAACCTGCTCTTGGGGAAAGGAGCCCAGTCATCAAAGAATGACATAAGTCTATTCCCAGTGTTTCTTGCTCACGAATCAATTGTCTCATCTTTAGGCTCCATTTCTAAACCTAGCACAACTTAAAATCATGTCCAAAACATTTATTTGTAGGTACATTTAGACCACAGAACCTTCCAAAATAAATCCAGTGGGACTGATGACAGATGGACAGTTGTGGGAACTCTAAAATTTTTTGGGAAACTGACAGATAAAGAATAAAAAACAACTGCATTCTAGAATATTTCTAGAGAGAGTTAAGGAGAAATGAATAACACTTTAAAATACAATGTTAAATAGAGACTTCAATCTAACCATATATAGGTCTCACAGAAAGCAATAGAGACATCTTAGAGTTTATTAAAACAGAATAACACAGGGTCAGGGATTTAGCCCAGTGGTTCCAGCACCTGCCTTGCAAGCGCAAGGGCCCAAGTTCAATCCTCTTAACCACATACAGCAATGCTGGGCATGGAAACTCACACCCATCAGCGATCAGTACCACATACCATAGTGCCAAGTGTGGTGGCTCATGCCTATAATTCCAGTACTCCAGAGGCAGAGGCAGAGACAGAGGCATGAGGATTGCTGAGTTCAAGGCTCACCTGGGATACATAGTGAGTTCAGGATCAGCCTGATGTACAAAATGAGACCCTGTCTAAAAAAAAAAAAAAAAAAAGGAAAGAAAGAGAGAGTAATGCTGAAAATATTCGTATCAAGGAAAAAAATGAATTTTTTCTCATAAAAGAGGTAAAAGTTTGCTCTTACAGAAAAAGCCTGAAGTGACACTTTTCTAAGGATGTCAATGAATTATCTAAAATATATAACTAAATCTTATAATGGGGGAAAACTTTAGATCAAGAATCAGATTAATTTCCCATTATTTGAATGAAATGTTTCAGTATACTTGGCAAGACTCCAACAATAAAGCTCATGGACAAATGTTTGGTGTTTTCTTAATACAAAGATGGAGGAAATGGGTGTCTAATGATGTTCATCATCTCACATCTGGGGAAAATCTGCACTATAAAAACTGTGACGTGGCAAGAGAGTAAATACAAAGAGAAAGCACCAGGGAGTAGGCTGATTTTGAGAAACACGTTGAATGAGAAACATGAAAAATGTTTGCATCCTACTTTCTATGTTTTGTAATCAAAAGGTACAGGTGGATAATTCATAAAAATAAAAAGGAAATAGTGCTCAAAGATATCTCTAATGAACTAAGATTCCTATCAAATATAAAAAAGAAAATAAAAAGTGAATTTTATGTTCACATCAAGGTGACCAGGAAGCAAAAGGGGAAAGGAGGAGTAAGATAAGGAGATGCACGCTGCTAAATCACTCACACCCAGGCCCTGCTTCCCATAGCACATCACCTGTGAACCCCAGTGGACCGATCCCCCTATAAGCATAGTGCCCTCATTATCCAATCATGTTTTTGGGAGTTACCTTGGAGATGGTGTATGATTTTATCCTGATATCCTTGGTGCAGTGTCTGAGTGATGCTTTGAAACCAAGTTTTGTTTTCATTTTAAACACTCTTCAATTTTATTTCTTTGTTTATTTTTTCAAAGAAAAGGAGAAGGTTGAAGAAAGATTTTAGTTATATTTTCCAAGCCAGCACAATTTAGTAAAAAAGGTAATAGAAAAAGCTGATCGTTCCTATTCCTGTTTCTTCATTCTGTCTCCCATACACACTGCTCTCATTGTGCTAGAATTATATTATTTTGGGAAGTGTCCCAAGCACTTTTGATGTGCATGATTAACATTTAAAATAATAATGCCAGCTCATTTTGTAACTCAGAGCCAAATGGTGCTCCCGTACACACTGTGACCTGCACGCTGAAGGGTGCCTGGTTTCTGGAGTCTGCCGAGGCAGGCAAGTGAGCCTCCACCTCTTGCTCCGCATACTGAATGAGTGTCCATTAAGCTCATTAATTCACTAGTGCTCTATTTTAATACTCTTAGGTTGTCATGGCATTTAGGTCACCTTTAGTTTCCAACTGACATTTACCTCACAAGGAAATTAATGAACATTCAGGGAAAATTCACCAAAATGCAAGAATCCCCCAGAAAATGTGAATCTCTTTGGAGTCCAGAAAAGGGTTAGGTTATTTTTGGCACAATTGGGCTGACCTGTGGAATTTACATTCAAGGAGATGAGTAGCAACTTGTCAAAGGATTATTGTTGGCTGATCAGCTTGGAGTAGAAATCTTTTCCTTCTCTTCCCTCACTCTGTTCTTTTTCTAAAATTATAAGGCTCAAGACAGAAATGGAAATTTTCTCAGTATAATTGAGGTAAATCTTCTTTTCACCCCCAAATTCACAATTCATATAACAAATATAGGTCAACATTAAAACCAAAAATATTATGTATAATGATTCCAACAGTCTGTTTGTTAAAAACACAACTGAATGAAAATTCAGTATTGGCAAATCTATTTCTAGGTAGACTACACACATTGTTACATCAATCCTTTCACTTTATTTTGAGCCTTTTAACAATACTGTGTGATTTTCAGAGAATATAATTATTTTAGGACATTTAGTACAAAATGCCCACAAGCTGAATAGCTTATAAGTAATAGCATTTATAGCCTACAGTTTTGGAGGCTGGAATCCCAAATTCAAAGCAGATTGATTAGCTGCTGAAGGCCAGCTTGATAATTCAGTATTTGTATCCTTCCACAGTGGAAGGGGGAAAGCAGAACTCGAGTATCTTTCTCAAGTACACTAAAACCCATCTATTTTGAGGGCTGTGACCTCATGGCCATATTAGCTTCTAAAGACTCAGTCTCCTAATGGCATCACTTCAGAGGAGAGGATTTCAGAGGATGAAGTTTGGAAAAACAAACACATTCTGTCCATAGAAGTATCTATCACACTGGAAGAAACTGAGGAGTATTGTCCAGTGGAATGTCACTGAGAATTTAATGAAAGTTTCCAATGTTATCTTTCTTTAAAATATAATTTCTCAATTGTCTCCTTTATTCACTGGTAGCTTTCTTCAAATGGGGAATTGTTGCACTCTTTTATCATGTGCATGTATGTATGAAGTTAGGAAAGCAGAATGATTTCTCTTGTTGGTTTATTCAAAATTATTTAGTCAAGACACCTAGATTCAGTCATTGACTTAGGCCATGGCTTTCAAAAAGAGAGAGAGTGACAGATTATGCCACCTGTAAATATGTCACTTTGGCATAACACTTATTTTAAACTGAACATACTTAAAATCAGAAAAGTACATGTGTCTGCTTTCCTGTATTGATCTGTTTCACGTCAATTAAGTCCTCAGGCCCAGCTGAAAACTACCTTAGGGTTCTGGAGAATGTTTCACCTGACATATAGGAAGTGGTATAGACCCTCACCAGATCCTCTTGGCTGTGGAATAGAATTAATTGTTCAGTGGAATCTGGAGGAGCAGAGTTGATCCTGGGGTGAGGTGCGAGAAGGCCTCGAGGCCCTGACCCATCGCTCAGCCATCCATGGGAAGGTCAAGAGCTTGACCACTGGCTGGGAGCTTGACTCCTGCTTCATTAAACCAACCTCCTCCATACTCAAGTACCAGTTAGATGAAACAATGTCTTTGAGCACCAGTAGCTCAGAATAGAAATGTAAGTAAATGTTGTTCTTTCCATTCTGACTGACACAAGTTCAGCTGTATATTTTTGAAAACAAAACATGTCTTTCATCTTTTATCCTGCACTCATTTCACTGACAAAAACAAATTTTTTTTTTAGATTTCTGCTCTGAACCGCTACATTTAAATTTATGCCTGTGGACCAGGTCACATTTGAGGTTTAGGAATCCATTTGGCCTTTTCTACCCAAAGGAAGGAAATATCATCTCCATCTGTGCTAAATGGCAGCCCCTTAGTTTCTAATCCAAGTGAGGGGGGAATAACACACATGTAGCTGCGTGGAAAGTGAAAACGCTTTGGAAATGAATTTCGCTGAAGATTATGTCATCTGCCTACTACATCTTATCACTGTAGAGGAAAGGCGATGTTGCTTTTGATCAAAACATGGCAAGGGGCTCATCCAGATCAGTACTTGGAGGATTTAATCCTCAGATCTGTCAGAATCACAAACAGAGAAAGTGAATGCTAACGACAGGAAGGCAAACATGTTCACTGTGGAAAGGTTACCAGCCACTCGCTTTCTCCACCCATCCGCTGTACAAAAGACCAGGCTTGACATTTGTCCACCGTTTTTTTTTCACCAAATCAAAAAATAGAATAGGAATTTGACACATCAAAATTCCGAATCTGGAAGCAAAAACGTATTCACATCTTTATTTCAGAAATAAAGCAATCAGTTCACATCTATATATATATATATATATATATATATATATATATATATATATATATTACTTTAACACTGTACTCAAATATTAAAGAGTTTGTGAGTCTATTTAAAAATATGTGAAAATATGATAAAACCACAGAAGACTGGAGAAGAGAACACAGTGAATGCCTGCAAACTCATCTGTAAGTTAAATGCCATGAGTTTTCCACTTTTGCCTTCTTTTGTTCTTTAATTTTTTATGAGACCATATGAAAGTGCAAACTGAAAAAAAAAAGGTTGTCACTTCTGAATATCCCAATAAAAATTCTTTTAAAGAATGAATTTTTTTTCTAAAACCACAGTGTCACTATTCTGAAGTGATTAAGAATAATTTTCTGGTGTCATTTCCCATATGGTTCATTAGAAATCTGCTTTAAGTTAGTTGTTTGAGTCAAGATCCTGTAATAATGAAAGAAGAGATAAAAGTGATGCATTAACCAACATTTTGAGTGAAGAACTCACACAATATAGCACCTCAGAGACTTGGTCAAATATCTAATTCCCAAAAGTATCCAGTTAAAAATAAAATTAAGGTAGTGTTTGTATGGTTAGGGAAATTCTTATGTTATAAAGACAGTGTATATAATGTATGTTTAAAAATGTTTATTGTGGAACTTTGGCAAGTTGAATACAGTGTGGTAGAATGTAATGAATTGGAAAAATTATCTTGGACACAAAAATATTATGGCAAATTAGTAAAGTATACAAAAAGTTCTTGTTTTTTAAAAACATCATACTCTCATGTCTGGAGGTTTTTTCTGAGAAAAGAGTAAAGATAAATTGAAATAATAGTATATAAAGATTTTCATAAAAGTAATTTTATGGAAAAAATATAATGAAAAGTATAGGATTATTATTACTTTAAATATTTCATATTACTCCAAAGTGATTGGAGGGACCCATTAAAATGATGAAAATAAAAATAGAGAAGCAACATGACCAATTTTCGATACATGTATGTATATCAGAAGTATAATAACATAAAAATGTGCAGAAACATAGATTCAGTATTGAAAAAGAACACACATAAAGCAGGAAGTAACCATGTTAAAAATAGAAGAACAGAAGGAAAGCTTAAGAAGTAACATAATATGTCATCGTTTTACACTTCGCATGATATTCTTTGTAGAATGTATAGTAGGCAAACACAAAGAAACACCATCATCAGTAACCTCACTACCCTCAAATACCTTTCATAGTTTGATGATATACTCATATAAAATTTTGTTTTCTGCTCTGAAATAGCTTAGGTACTTTATAAAATGAGTAAATATTTTTTATCGATTTATCCGACTGCTGCGTGGTATCTGACAGGCTGCTGACAATATTTCCTTAGCAGTAGTAATAAGCACATATGTAGGTGTACAAAAACCTGCAGCGATCACAAGCTGAGCCTAGAAGGAAAATATTCATTTTCAGACATTTTCCTTTACCGTCAACATTATTTGCTTTCAGTATACCCATCTTAATTAGGAAGAAATTGAAGAATCCTATGTTAGCTGACACACACAACGGAACTGACAAAACCCAGACTAGATTATAACTTCAGTCCTAGCAATGAAAACTTTTTGCTTTTCCTATCTGTCACCTGTGAATGCTATAAGGATAGGCTTGTATCAGTGGTTTTTAAGTATCAGTGGGAGAGATGCTGCTGAGTAAAACTACTGTGTCAAAAGTATTGCTTTTCATTTTCTGAGAAAATGTTGTTAAAGTGTTATCTTAAAGTACTCCTCCACTATAAAATATATATATATTTATATATATATTATATATTATATATAATATTATAATAATATTATATATATAATATATATAGTAATATATATATTATATATACTATATATAATATATATAGTAATATATATTATATATATACTATATATAATATATATATTACTATATTATTAATATAGCTAACATTATATGCATATTGACTCTGTATCTGTCACAAGAGAGTTAGGTCCTCCCTGAATTTATAATACATTACAAATACACTTACTCTTCCAAACATCAGAAGCAGGGCACCCTGGGCAGCACAAGACCTTGTGATCCTATATGCATCTGATGGCTACAGCTCCTCATTTCTACCCAGAACCCCAGGAAAGACTGGCATGTAGAGTTGGTTGGGGAAGAATGCATATTCAAATTTAAAACATGGTTTCTACTGAGTAGGTGTCACTTTTGTGCATTGTAAAATTAGTGTTCCATAGATAGAACATTCTATGATTGGGCTCTGTGGGTTTTATGTATATATTTTAGGCACTTGTATAATACACATATGTGTCATACACATGTATATGCATAAGTATGCATCTTCTGAAATGGTAATTCTTTGGATGTGAGCCTTACCCTAGGTTTTTTTTTGTTTTTTCTCTTTAGTAGTGAGGTTAAATAATTTTCATATGTCCGTTGGCCTTTGTAAATTTTCAAAAGAAATTCACTAGAGAGTATTCCTGAAATGGAACTTTAGAAAAATTTTTAAGTCTTAAATAGTACCACAAATAACAATTGCTAACCACTTCAGCTAAATGCAACTGTTGCATTGACTATTTCTTTAATATATACTGAATATGTGCACATATATGAAGGAATTTTAGTTCTCTGTTTTTGGATTTTATAGTTGTCACATTACAGTATTGATATTTGAAAATATAAAGACAGCAAATATTTCTAAGTGTCTAAACTTAATCATGTGGTGCAAAAATTATTCTGTAATGACTTGTTAGATCTAAGTTTTCTAAGATGCAGTTTAATGACAGTATTGCAAGAATTCTGAGTATCAGGTCCAATATCTATTATTCATTTGTCAAGTTATGTTGTCACCGATTTGTCCAGCTCTGCATTTTGGATAATTACTTCATTTTTTTCATTTTTAAATATTACTCACATGAACATTCTCACAGTCAAATGTTTATATATTCATTTTGATTTTTATAAGTTTCTGTAATATTTACAGAAATATTAACTTACTCCTGGAAAGTTTGGGTTTTTGTCCTGCACCAAGTAATTCTGCTCACGTATGGAACTCTTTCCTTTCCTATAATCTTGTGGCTGCTTCATGTAGCTTCAAGAATCAGACATTTTGGACAGGTTAAACATGGAAATTTGGACAGGACCACCATTTTATGAACTAAAACTTTCCTTCCATTGGTGTTAAACTAAACACTTTCATACATATAACCATTTTACTTTCTGTTTTGTAAAATGTTTCTTTGGGTCATTTATATATCTTTGTAAGGAAAATGATTTTAGCAATTCGTATAAGCTCAGGTTTTCCAATTTATATGTGTCTCTGGTTGTTTAATTTTTGGTTTTGTTTTATGTCAGTTACAACATTACATTTGAAAATGTGTAAGTATTGAAATATATTTTTTAAATTTTGTAAGTCATTTCTCTTATTTCAAATAGGTATGTGTTTGAATTTCACGCTTTCACTCACTAATGTACCAAAATTTGTTTTCATCTAGGATTTTGGCAAAATATATGATGAATCTTTTTTAAAGTTATGCTTTTGTGTTTTAGCTAACTACCTGAACCATCTAAGCCAAAATTTAACTAAATTTCCGATAACAAAGAATTCATTTTTTATCCCTTATTTAAGTATGATGACTTTAGTACGAAACTGTTCATTTCAAAGTTGATATATGAATTAATTGTATACCTCATGCTTAATATGTGTTCATTTACTATTAAGAGTTTTGGGTACCAAGAATTATATTGTGGTTAAAGTTACAAGAGTACATGTGACTTCAATACGAGAGTCATATATACTACAGACTCGGGCAGCTTGGAATCTTTTCCATGTCCAGCATTTTCTGGGCGACCTATGGCTTACATAACTTCCTGGGTTATATAGGAGCTCTAGTAAGGATAACTTGAGATAATTATACTACATATTGTGAGAAGTGTTGCCCTACCGAAAGGGCAGGGAGCAATTGCTATTATTAGCAGCTATTTGGCAAATTCACCTGCTCTATCATCTTTCCTTACATTATCCTCTATTTTCTTTGCTGACTTAAATAATACTTGGTCATCATGTGGTAATACTGAGTTCAACTTTATGCATTTTATGTACATTTATTTGAGCTTTATTTTACTGAGTTTTTTCTATCTCATTCAAAAATGGATTGAACTATAAGTAAGATTTGGGGGTTGGAGGGGCTGACATACTAGATTTGTATGAAGTTATAATAACATTAAAAATAAAGTTGGAAGATTTGTTTAAAACAGTTTTATTAAATGTTATAAATTCTTTCAAAGTTTGAAGGAATTCATTGGCATTTAATGACATTAAAACAATATCTTATTGATATTAATTTACTGAAATATAAGCAAGATTGCTTATTTGAAATCACATATTGTCTTTTTTGACAATCTATAAAATTTAAACATTTATCAGTTTAGACAAAGACAAAGTATCTGTGAGCATCCTAGCATGATGTTATGGTGTTTGATGTATTTAAGATGAGGGAGAAAGGGATGGACACAGAGGAAGATTTCCTGAATCATTTCTGCTCTCTTGCTTGACTCTGCCAGGAAAATTCAGACTGGGTGCAAGAGCTGATGGTGAGAAATCACAAATATAAAGTGCTTATATATTTAATAATTCCATTTGGAGTTGTCATGTTCATTCTGCCAACATATTCTTTTTTTTTACTGATTATAGATTAAATTGTTTCAACAAAACTATCCAACTCCATGTACACTCACTGACTCTACTTGTCCAGTCCTGCACAGTCCAGGAACACAGAGTGATGCAGGAGTAAGGAGAGTAGAGAAGCTCAGAGACGGACAAAGCCAATCGTACAAGGAAGTCACAGAAAGACAAATGTGGACCAACTTCCTGGGAGTCATTTTTACTGGCTCAGATTCCATAGTCAGCTGTCCTTCATGATGAGTCCAAGCTCCATTTCATAAGCTACTCACTGCCCAGCTGTCACCAAGCTGCCCAAGAATCCGTACTGTGTTGTCAGCATGGATTTCCATGGCCTTTCCCTAGAAGTTAGACTTCTGGACTGTTGACGTCATTTGAGAAACATGATGGAACTGCCTAGAGACCGCAGCCCTTTCGGTGGATCCCTGAGGCTCTGCTCACATTGGTTCTTATTTAATTATTCCTTAGGTCTTAAAACTGTATTTATATAATGAATACATTTATGACTTTAAGTTTTGATGATTTTCAAGAGCTCATCAGCCATGACAGTATTAAAATTAATATCTTTTGCTTGCTATCTCCTTGTCTAATAGTTTTTACTAGGTTCTAGGAGTTATCCACATATTTAGAATATAAGTCATTTGTTGGGTATTTCTAATTTGCTTAGGTTTTAAATAGAGTACACTTGTGGGAAAAATAATTATAGACATCATTTTATACATATATGCAGAGTGTATATGTATATGAATACACAACAGTTTAGATTGATTCATACAGTGTGTGTATTAACTTATACACATTTATTTCTCATTTAATGGCCTACCTATTTAAAGACAGATTTGCAAACCATCGGGAGACTTATGACCCACCCTTGGACAAAGGACACAAGAACATGAGGAAGAGTCTTATGGTGGCTTCTTCTACAGTATAATACTGGAAATTGTTGCTGATTGTACTATACAGTACAGCCCTGTGGTTTTATGTACTATTATACATTATAGCACTACATGTAAGAGCTATGCAAATGAAAGCAAAGTCATCAAATTGAATTTTCTTTTGACCCTTTCTTTGTTCTAATTTTTTTCTCTTTTTTAGTTATTAGAGACAGGTTCTCACTTTTATAGTTCAGGCTGGTTCCAAACTCAGCCTAAAACTCAGCAATCCTTCTGTCTCTGCCTCCCAAGTGCTGGGATTACAGGCATGAACCACCACACCCGGCACTGTAGTATGTGGTGCTGATTGTTGGTGGGCATGAGTTACCATATCCTGTATTGTTGTATGTTGTTACTGGGGATCGAACCCCAGCCTTTGCACTTGCAAGACAGGCCCCAGAACCACTGAGATAGATCCCCAGCCCTGTTCTGAATACTATAAAGTACATACCTTGTATAATTCCTCACTTAGCAAACAAGGAAAGCTTGTACTTCATACTTGTAAGTTCTGCTTGTCTTTTTATACCAATAGCATCCCAGATAAAAACAAAAACAATGTTCATACAATTATTTAAAATTTCAGTCCACAAGAATAATTTAATAATAATATTGAATATTCTAAGTATATTCCTATAAGTTTATGAACTTGGAGCCATCATTCAATGCCAATAACTTGAATTAACCAAAGTTTTTGCCTTATTTCATTTAAATCTCATTTGAATTGCTGACCAAAGTCTGTGTAGACACATTGTTTGCCCCTTCTTTTATGTAACTGAAGTTTCAACTGTATCTTCATTTTAACCTTTTTAAAAATTTTTTCCAAATCTTTATTGGTACATTACATATACACATCATAGTCACTTACAGCATTGAGAATTTATACCAGTATATGATATGACCTGATTTGATTCTCATTTTTTCCCATTCCCCTATCAACTCCTACCTTGTATATGTAGGCCTTTCCTTATTTATTACTATCACATTAGTTTTTCACTCTTTACTTACCCCTACATCCCATTTCCTTTTAAATATTTTCTATTTCATAATATTTAATATATATACTGGAACTCATTTACGTCTTCATTTTCTCATACCAGATAAAATATATAATATTTACCCATCTGTGATTTCACTTAGAGGGATGTCCTGAAGGTACATTCATTTGAGTATGAAGAATTCAATTTTATCATTTTTATGGCATAGTAATACTCCATTCCATAAAGGAACCACATCTTTATATAGTCTCCAGTTGATGGACATACTGGTTGTTACCAAGATCTAGCTATCACAAACTGAGCTGCTACAAACATGGGTGTACATATGTCACTCTGATATGAATCTTTCAATTCTTTTGTGTATATATCTACCAGAGGAATACCAGGGTCAAATGGGACCTCTAATCCTCCAATTTAACTTTAACTAGCTTTTTGAGGAATCTCTACACTGATTTCCACAGAGCTTGTACGAATCTACATTCTCACCAACAGTGGAGAAGGGTTCCTTTTTCTCCATAGGCTCGCCAACATTTGTTGCTGGCTACTTCTGAAATAGCAGCTATTCTTTGTGGAGTGAGATGAGATCTTAGTGTTGTTCTCATCTGCATCTCTTGAATGACCAATGATGTCGAGCATTTCTTCATATATTTCATAGTTGCTCTTACTTCTTCCTCTGAAAAGTATCTGTTCATTTCAGATGCCCATTTTTGAACTGGGTCTTTAAATTTGGGTGGGCTGATTTTTTTAAGCTCTTTATATATTCTAGACAGTAGCCCTTTGTCTGAGAAACAGCTGGTAAAGATTCTTTCCCATATTGTTGGTTACCTTTTCGCTCTATTGGTGGTTTCCTTTGCTATGCAGAAGCTTTTTAATAGAATGAGATGCCATTTGTTGATTTCTCCTGCCAAAAGAAGGTCTTTCACCTCTTTTGTTAGATTGATCCTAGATATTTCATTTTGGGGGTGCTACTGTGGAAGGGATTAACTCCGTAAATTTTCTCTCAATGAGTCTCTTGTTTATATTCAAAGGCTATTGATTTTTGAGCATTGACTTTGTATCCAGCTGTGCTACTAATTTGGTGATTAAGCCTAGCAGTCTTTTGGTTGCGTTTTTAGGATCTTCTATATAGAATGCCATGTCATCAGCAAATAATGATAGTTTCACTTTTTCTTTTCCTATCTTTATTCCTTTTATTTCTTTCTCTTGTTTAATTGCTGTGGCTAATGTTTCCAGGGCTATATTCAGCAGGAGAGGTGAAAGAGGACATCTTTGTCTTGTTCCTCATCTTAGTGTGAAAGGTATCAATTTTTGACCATTTAATATGCTGCTGACCATTGGTTTCACATAAATAGTTCTTATTAGTTTGAGATAGAGTCCATCTATTCAGATTTTCTGTAGGGTTATGAACATGAGTGGGTATTGGATTTTGTCAAACACTTCTTCTGCATCAATTGAGATGACCATATTATTTTTGCTCATGAGTCTGTTAATATAGTGTACTACATTTATTGATTTATGTATGTTAACCATCCTTGCCTCCCTGGGATGAACCAAACTTGGATAGGGTATATAATCTTCTTGATGATTCTCTGTATTCTATTTGCCAGTACCTTATTGAGAATTTCTGCATCAATTTTTGGCCCGTCATTCTCTTTTTAGTTGGGTCTTTCTATGATTTTTGGATCAAGGTAATGATTGCTCCCAGAAATGAATTTGGGAGTACTGCTTCCCTTTCGATTTCATTAAAGAGTTTAAGAAGTAGAGGCACTAACTCTTCTTTAAAAGTTTGGTAAATTCAGCAGTAAATCCATCAGGACCAGGGCTTCCCTTTGTAGGTAGGTTTTTTATTACAATTTCAATTTCAAAGATTGATATTGGGGTGTTTAACATTTCTATATCTTCTTCATTTTACTTTGGAAGCTCATATGTGTCTAGAAATATATACTTTTTTTCTACATTTTCCACTTTATTGAAGTACAACTTCTCAAATTAGGTGTTAATTATCCTCTGGACTTCCACTGGGTCTGTGGTTATTTCTCCCTTTTCAATCTTAATAGCCTGGATTTGAGCCTTTTCCTTCCTTTATTTTTCTTTTGATAAGGTTGGCTATGGATCTGTCAATTTTATTTATCCTTTTGAAGAACCAACTCTTCATTGATTTTTTGTATCATTCTCTTAGTCTCCATTGCATCAATTTCTGCTCTAGTTCTTATAATTTCTTGCCTGTGTGAGCTTTGGGTTTGTCTTGCTCCTCTTTTTCTAGTTGCTTGTGGTTCAGCATTAGGTTGTGTATTTGACCTTGATTTTTCATGTAGAACTGCTTTCACTTTGTCCGATAAATTCCTATATATCTTATTTGGGCTACCATTTAATTTTAGCAACTATTTACTTTCTTCTGTGACTCACTGGTTGGTCAGAAGAGTGTTGTTCAATTTCCATATGTTTGTGAAGATCCTGGAATTTCTTTTGCTGTTCTACTCCAATTCAAGGTGCTATGGTCTGACAGTATACAGGGGACAATTTTTGGTTCCTTTGCGTTTACTTAAAACTCTTCTCTATGAATGGGAACATGGTTTATTTGCCCCTTCTTCTTGATACTGATGATACTAACTTCTCTAGTTGCATTAAACTAGTTAATTTCCCTCTACAATAAAGAGCCTTTATAGATTAACATTTCTTCTCCAAATTCTCTTGAAATATATAAATGCCACAGGATACCTCTCTATACAGGACTATTCATTCAAGAATCAAGCATAAGATTCCAATAGCTTTATTCAGACAAATATTTAATCTTATCATATTAAAAATGGAAACTTTTCCTTAGTATATGATCAAACATCAGTGCCTTAATCTTATCCATCTTAGTAAAGGGCCGCACAAACCACCCAGCTACTAAGGGCAAAGAGGCAGAAATTTTTCTTAATCTCCTTTCTTCTTCCCTTGTCCTTCCACATCAATTTAATCAGCAGGTTCTACAAAGTTAATGTGGGAATTATTACATAGTTAAGCAATCACCTTGTTTTGGGTTGCACCTTGAATTAGGACTTCCAGCGTCTATAACTATAGAAAATTAAATGCTTCCAACTTGTGTTGTTGTTTGTGTCACTTGGCTTATCTTCCTCAGGAAGTTAATACTGCACATCATCTTCACAAGGTTTTGCACAATTAGATGAGTGGCTGAATCCGAGTTTCTCAAGCACCTTTCTCCCCCCACTTGCCCATGTTGTCAGCATGCTCTGCTGCCTTTTATTCAGTGAACTTCCCAAGACTGTGTGAGCTGAGAATCAGTGAGCTCACGCTTCTTCTGCCTGGAATTCCTTTGCCCCAGTTCTCTGCACTGCTGATTCCCTTTTTCCTCCTCCTCTCTGCTGAGAACCTTTTTCTCCAGCAGTTTTAGTCATTCTTCCTTGGATCACCTTCATTACAAAATGTGACACAAAAATTTGTTTACCGCTCATGTAATCTACCAAGTTCTGAGGCACCCTGAGTGTAGGGTCTCCTCCTGATCATTTCATGCTATGGTCTGAATGTTTCCATAACTGCAAATTCACCCTTGAAATCCAAGGCTTCCAGGTGATGTAGTAGGAAATAGACTTTATGATGAGGTCTCTCAGAAAAAGAATTAGTGCCCTTATAAAATATATCCTAGGGGTCCCATTCCCCATCTCCACTGTATGAGGACATGGTGAACAGGCACAGTTTATGAACCAGAAAGTGGACCATCGTCAGACATCAAGTAGGCTAGTGGTGTTAGAGTTAAATCCCCCACGTCTGTGAGAAATAAATGTCTATTGTTTTTAAGACACACAGTTTATGGTTAGTTGTAGTGAATGTCCAAAAAAGAATGTGTCTATCTTCTTGTCTTAGTTAGTTTCTTATTGCTGAAACACAATACCCAACAGCCACAACTATAAGGAGAAAGGTTTGTTTTGGCTCACAACTGTAGAGATTTCAGTCCATAATCAGCTGGCTCCAGGGCAGGGTGGTAGGGCAGCAGGTGGCAGGGCAGATGGGCATGGAGGAGATCCACATCTTGTGACAATCAGTAAAGAAGAACAGATCAAGGGAGGAGGGAGGAGGACAGACCCTTCCAGGCCAGGCCCCCATGACCTGCCTCTCCCACCAGCCTTCTCCTTCCAACATCATTGCTATTATAAATTCATCGAAGAACTAATTCACCAATAAGTATCATGTTTCTATGATTTAGTCATCTTTCCAAAGTGAGACCTATGAGCTCATGAGGCTTCAAGAGGACGTCCAGGTATGGACCAAAACACCTTTGTACTTCAAAGGATGTCTGACATGCAGAAGACATTCAAACTGCACAGAGTGAGAAAGTCTGTGCAGCAGGGACATCAAGTGCCATTTAGCTCCATATTAAGCATATATTTTTATTTTAGATATTCTTGATGCCCCAGCAATAAATGCTTGGTGACCCAGGACAAACTGTAGCTTATCTGTGAGTTAACTACTAGTGATGGCTAGCAACTCCCTTGTGAGCATCCCTATGGAGCCAGAGCCCCATGCCAGCCACCTTTCCTATTAAGCTCTTGCACTTTGGGACACAATGTTCTTAATTACTCCAGGACAAGATATCAAACAGAGGATGCCTTTCTACCTTAAAGAGGAGAGCATTTCAAAGTTATTTAACTAGCCAGTCACAATTCAGCTTACTCTGGCTTGCCTCTTCTGTGAAATCTACAGCACAGTTTCCTTTCTATGCTCCATGGCTTCTATCTCCTGATCAACTCTGGCACTTCTCATGCAGCCATGTGCATGATCTACCCCCCCCCCGCCCCAAGAATGTACTAACAAGCTTTCAAGGTAATAGACCTCTCTTATAGGACTGACTACATCTAAGTTATAATAAAGCTTTCGTTCCACTAATTGAATTTTAAAAGTTTTAATACTGCATACTTGTAGTACATAATGATTACATTCATCATTAGTACATGTACATAGCACATCTTAATTTCCTTCTTCCCCCCTCTTCTCTCTCTCCTCCCTCCCTTCACCACTAGGTGCTTTTCTTATTTTTTAAAACACTCATATCTAATAGGATGCTATATGAGTAAAACTCAGTAACAAAAGCTGATGACAAAATGAAAAATACAGCCATAATGTACTGCTTCTAGGGGCATAAAATACACAGACAATTTAGAAAACAGTTTACTAGTTCCTCAGGTCTTCATATGAAAGAAATAAAAGTAAGTTCACTGAAAAGTTGCACATGAACTTCCTGTGCATTATCTATTTGCAGCAGCATTATCTGTTATAAAGGCAACAATTATTGTTTAATTGATTGTGATTTAAAGTGTAGATATTTCATAAAATACCTAATTTATAAGTGATACAAGAGAAAAAAATGAGTAAAACAGATTAACATCAGACCAGAACTAGATAGGAGGAAAGAAGAGCCATTAAGAAAGATCAGCTAAAAATTCATTTAATGAAAATACTATAAATCCATCAACTGTTAAAGACAAGAGAAGCCCTACAGTTTAAATAGCTCAAACGCTCTGATTCTTTGAATTAATATCTACTTGTGTAATGATTAGAAGAGATCCATTAGAAGCAAAGTGGCATGCAAAGGTTGAACCAAACCGACAATTAAAGACTAATAAAAAGTCAAAGGAAAAAAGAAAAGAAAACAGGTGTGGCAGAAGCAATACCATTGAAAGCAGTTTTTGAAGTGAAACCCATTTTAAAAAGGACAAAAAAGAATATTTTATAATCATGAAAGTTACAATCTCTAAAAAAGATATAATGGCCATGAGACTTTTTTACACTCAAGAATATAATAATGAAATATATTAAAGTAAAACCTGCTAAAAATGTAAGGTGACTTTGAAAAAAATCATACTCAATTGTAACAAGAATTTTAATACACTTTTCTACAATTCATTTAAAAACTATATTCATTTAGAAAGGAATGAAACTGCTCAGAATACAGTGTACTTTGTATAATACATAGCTTGTACCAAACAGAAAATAAACATAATTTTCAAGTATCCAGTTTAAACTATATTTAGAAAAAAGCTCTTGTTTACAATGAGAAAGGCTGTGCACACATGAGTAGAACAGAGAACTCTATCCTCTCACTTTGCTATGAATCTGGAACTCTTCTGAAAAACAAAGTCTAATTTAAAACCTGCAAAAATGAGAAATAAATACATCTCAGATTCTGCTTGTAGTTCCATGTGCATACAATCTAAACACTTCAGACCAACACAAGAGTCAAGAAAATTATCCAGCTACCAATGAACAAACCTCTCCTGATCCAGTGATAAAAGCAAAATTCAAAATGAAAGGTACACATAGTCAACGTGAGAAGACAATAACCAAATATAAATGCCAAGGGAATGAGGGCCAAGCAATATTTAAAAGTAAATTGATAGCTAACAATAGTTCCTGAAGTTCATGATATATGGCAACACACTTTTCAGTGCCGATTGATCTAATTCAGAGGCATGGGGATGTACCATGGTAACAGTCACCATGTTGATTTTGAGATGCCCTCCACGTAAACCACTTCAGAACTACTAGAAACAGGGCAAACTACAATGAAAAAACCCACCCCAGAACAAATTTGCTGTTCCAAATTTTCTGTGGCTGAATCATGTATGGCTTCCCTGAGACCATCCCTTCTACATCTAATAATTTATGAATAACCCCAGAAAGCTCTTGATTTCCTGATTCCACATCCATGTAGATATTTACTATTTCCTTCTCCTTTCCTGAATGATTGAGCAGACAAACACAAGTGACAGTGTGGGGCCTAAGTGACTCCATCTTGTGGATCAGATGCCATTTTATTCCAGTAACTGCAAGGGGCAAAGAAAGGGCAAACTGTCCCAGCCGAGTTCAACTGAAAAGGGTAAAACATGAGTTCTAATAAAAAGGGTAAAATACAGGAAAGTCCCAGCCAACAGGAAAGTATGGTTTTCATGCAACTAGCCACAAAGACATCTGGGGTCTGGGACAGAAGCTAGCTCAGCCAAGTCATAAAAGAAGCCAAGTTGAGCAAGATTGCATCTGTAACTAATGGTAGCAAAGGATTCACTTAAGAAGTGTAACTGGCCTGCACTATAAAAGTAGCAAACCTGCCCCATTTCAGGGTCTCTGACTTTGTTCAGCAGACCCACTGCATGCCGTGATAATAAAGTGTCTTTGTACATACATAAGAGTTTGGATTTATGTCAGGGTGGAGATTTCTGGACCCAACAACAGTAGGGATTTACAGACTGCAGTGATAGCCGTGAAGTGTATGTTACCATCCAGAGAAAGAACAAAATGGAAATGGAAGCTAGCGTGGCCCTGAACCCTAGTCCATGGAATGGGAAAGAGCCAGACGAGGAGCCTGAGAAGGAAGGGCACACAGACTGGACTAATTTCAAATGCTGCAGGAAAACAGTAAGCCTTGAGAGTACAAAGGAGTCTCTATTAGATAACACGGGAAATAGTGACAATAAATGTCAGAATTTAGCTGTGCAGGACTACAGCAAAGAGCATTTGAAGTTATTTGCTGAGTTGCTTTGAGAAATCGCTAAGTCTTAAAATAATTAGTCCACGGGTGCACCCCGAAATGAAATAATACAAGTGATTTATTTAATTCCAATACCATTTATTAAACAATTGTGGAAAAGCACTGTTACATGCTGATATTCTTATTCCGTGTGACCTTGGAATTTGGGTAATTCCTTGGAAGCTTCATTCTGTTGAGAAGTTCATCCAGCCACAGAAGAATAATAACCAGTTAAGTACATTATGAAAGAAGACTCCTTGGAGGGTTGATCTTTTGCAGACGCTACGTCCTTCCTGTAGAGGGAGACTTTCTTGCTGGACTTCTGTTATCAAAGCGACAACTTGAATGCTCAGCATTGGTCTTAACACACACTTTGCCTTTCCAATTTTCAGACTCTCCCAGGAGAGCATTGTGGATTTTGCTTTTCTGCAAATGTTTCAAGCAGAAATCCATTCCTCGCGGGGGTCCTTCAAAAGTGGAAATGCAACTTCCGGAGCGGATGGGTACAGGTTCCTTGAAAGACGCATCCAAATTTGCAACGACGGATGCTTTTACAAAGAGCCAGAAGTGAAAAGGTCATTCAGAGCAGCATTAAATGACTGACCTTTACTGCTAAATTATCCCGTGACTCTACAGTATAATTCAGCGGCACCAAAAGCACTTATTGTGAGCCTGTAAGAATGCCTATGATGGAATCATGCCCAGTGCTAAAGCAGCAGGTAACTATACATAATGTTTTTATCTACATTTTTTGGCATTACCACTGGGAAATGAAATGCTAGAAAATGTAATTTTCTGGAAGATTATTTTATTCAAGCTTATGCTAACTGCACATATATAAATACCTTTCTCTGAAGGGAAAAGAAAATGTGGCAATGAGATGAGAATGCTTCGCTAACCCGCTAGA